>CM076569.1:401748608-401925593 GCA_034641835.2 Pinus albicaulis | reverse complement strand
AGGAAAATCAACCAATTGCATTTAATAACAACATCTTGGGAAATTATTCATCCTAGAATCGCATAAAGAGATATTATTTATGGAATGGAAATCCCAGTTAATGAAAGCAGAGAGGGCAGTTTCCAGATGCAAATTAACCACAAGTAATTTGGTTGAATTGATTAATGACACTCTCTACTTATCTAACATGATTTCTCAATGTAATCCAGGTAAATTGACATCAGCTAAAACATTGGAACAGTCATGTTACCCAGAGCTGGAGAAAACTGGCAGATTAATCGCAAGAATTAACAGTTTGACATGGGACACCTATTGGATGTTCTTAGTCAAACCTTACAGCCAGAGAGCCGCCCTCAAATGCCTCTCAGATGCAATCGGGTGCATCATTCCCGAAATACAGGATGCCACCTATGATGCCCAACTCAATTCTCGCCTTAACTGACCACCAGAAGTGGAGCCAATGCTTGCAATATGCCAGCTCAGGACTAAAGACGAACAACCTAAGTGATGAATCATGCTGCCGGTTACCAGATTTCCATAGAAGGAGATATTCCAGATCAAGTTACACCAACTTAGTAGCATTTTAATTTTGTAGTTTGTTAGTTTAATTTAGTATTTATAGACCCTTTCATGTACTTAGAAAGGGTCGTAAGTTTTTGTATATGACTGAAACCTGAAGTTGCACTACTGTACTTCAGGCATATTTTTTTTTGAAAACTGGACCAATTTTTTCCAAATTTTGATAACGAAGCTTTTATGTGGATGTGCACTACTGCCTTTATCTAAAAGTATTTCTGAGTCGGAAGAAGGAATTCAAATTGCGATTGAAGTTGAGAATGATTTGCAGCTCATATGGTACTATTATCTATGTCTGAATTCATCCTTTTATGAAAATTGTTGTTTGATTACTTTTGCTATTATTGAATATTTAAATGTCTTTTAACAGTAATCTTTATACTTTCCACTATTGGATGTTTACAGTTTGCTATTCTTTCAATCATTTACGTATCAGTAATATAAAGTTAAGTGTAACAATGTTTTATCAATTACTTCATTCAACTAATTGAATGAAGTAATTATTATTTAAATGAATATCTTTGTTTATTGAATAGTGTCATCTATATGCCTATTGACAAACACAGATCATCAAACGTTGCACTTAAGAATAGAAGCTTCCCGGGATAAAATAGTCATTTATATTTTTGTTTATAGATTAAGTACTCCATTCACTATCACTTATTATTAAACCAATCACTCATTCACCCATTTCTATTCTTTATCGGGAAACCGGTCCCATTATATCCAGTCGGAGCCACCATCCCAAACGGCAAAGGAGTTGTTTAAGGTCCGGACCGGGTGGTCATCCCCCAATGTTGTTGCAACGATTTTTGAGGCATCAACAGAATGTTATGCAGTCTAAAAATATCTCTCATAAAGATATCTGCTATTTGAACATTTTTTTAAGTAGACTGTACGAGTACGAAATGTGTTGCCTTACTCAATCTATCAACCACCACCATAATGGAGTCATTGTGACTTTCTGACCTTGGAAAACTAGTAATAAAATCTATGGATATAACTTCCCATTTCCATTCAGGCATTGGTATAGGCTGCAACAATCCAGCTGGATGTTGATGCTCCACCTTAACCTGTTGACACTCCAGACTTTATTTTAAGTATTCCACAATATTACTTCGCATACCATGCCAGAAATAGACTTTTATAATTGTTGTTAGCATTTTCTAGTATCCTAGGTGTCTTGCGTAATTACTGCGGTGATACTCATCCATGATCATCTCTTTTAAACTCATTCGGTTTGGGATATATAACTTTCCCTTGAAGGTTAACAATTGATCTTTGTTAATTCCATAGTTAGAAGGTTTTTCTTGTCTATTGGCTTCCTCCACTTGCTGCCATAAAAATCAGTATTCAAGATCCTTCTCGGCTTCCTCTTTTATCCGATCTACAAATTAACATTCAATTTTATTATAACAAAGTTCATAGACAGAATGCAATTTTCTGCTTTAGGCATCTTTTGCATGATTTTATTTTCCTTTTACATGCTGTATATAAAACTCAAATTCACTTAAGAAAGCATTCCACCTTTCCTGGTGGGGGTTTCAATCAGCTTGCTTAAAGTAGTTGGTTAAGTTGTTGTGATTGGTTTTCAACACAAAAATTTTTCCTAAGAAGTAATGCCTCCATACTTGGGGTGCATGCCATTTCTGTCAACTCTAAACCATAGGATGAATATCGTTGTTCATGCTCCTTTAATTTTCTCAATTCATAGGCAATCACTCGTCCTTCTTGCGATAAAATTGCCCCAACTCCTTCCTTACAAGCATCGGCATAGACCTAAAATTCCTTGTTGGGATCAACTACCCTCAACACTGGGGCAAATGTTTCAACTTCTTGAAACTATTCTAACACTCACTAGTCCATTTCAATATTTTTCCCTTTCTTTGTAAAGGTGTAATTGGAAAGGAAATATTTGAGAATCATTCAATGAACCGTCGATAACATCCAACCAACCCCATAAAGGAATGGATATCTGCCATGTTTTGAGGTACTCACCATTCCATAATAGTTTTCATTTTCTCTGGATCGAACGCTATTCCTTCAGTGGAAATAACATGGCCTAGATACTGGATCTATTCTTTGAAAAAGTCACATTTGTTGAACTTGGCGTACAACTGATGTCTTCATAACATCTCCAACACTATCCTTAAGTGCTCCTTGTACTCTTCCATGATTTTTGAATAAATTAAAATGTCATTAATGAATATCAGAAAAAATTTGTCCAAAAAGGGGTGAAATATGCCATGAATTAGCCTCATAAAATTTGTTGGCGCATTAGTAAAACCAAATGGTAATACCACAAACTCGTAATACCCATATCAGTTACGGAAGGTAGTATTCTACATATCCTCGTCTTTAATTTGAATCTGTTGATATACAAATCTTAAGTCTATCTTCGAGAATACCATTGCTCCTTTCACCTGACAAAACAGGTCATCAATTTGTGGCAATGGATACTTAATTTTTATTGTCAATTTATTGAGCTATATATAGTCGTTGCACATTTGCATGGTTCCATCCTTTTTCGTTACAAACAACATTGATGCTCCCCAAGGAGACACACTTGGTCGAATGTACCCTTTTTACAACAACTCTTGCAGTTACATCTTTAGTTTAGTTAGCTTCGGTACACTCATTCGAAATGGTGCCCTTGAAATTGGTGATGCTCCCATTAGGGGAATTTTGAGGTCTAAAGTAGGCCTCCTAAAAAAAATGTACAACCAAATAAACTTTATAAGAACCCATAATATTCAAGATGATGATGTCAACCATGGGGGATGATTCACCTTTTTTTAAGTAAAAGGGTAAAAAGATTAAAAAAATAATAAAATAAGAAAACTAGCTTTTCAACTCGTATTTTCAACTTATATACCGAATTTTTTACTCAAATTTCAAGTGGGAGTAATCATTGGATGCAAAATTTAATTCCTCATCTAAGGAGTACCCATGTTGCATACTTTTGATGGACCCTGCTATGCGAAAAATGAGAAATACATGAAAACGCGTGATTTCAATCACGTTTTTCATGTATTTCTCAGTTTTCATGTTGCAAGGTCCATCGAAAGTATACAACATGGGTACTCCTTGGATGAGGAATTAAATTTTTCATCTAACGAGTACTCCCACTTGAAATTTGTGTTAAAAATTTGGGAGATAAATTGAAAATACGAGTTGAAAAAATTATTTTTTCTTTTTTCCCTTTAAAATTTTATGATGTAATCAAATTTTATTTTAATATTTGCACTATTATTTTATAATATACTTAGGAGGCCCATTTTAGACCTCAAAATTCCCCTAATGTGCCATAAAATCAATAGTGAAAATGATATCCCTTCTTGGAGGCAAACCTGGTACATCTTCTGGAAACACGTCCATGAAATCTTGTACTACTGGTATGATTTCCAGCATAGGAGCCTTCTCCTTAGAATTAGAAAAACCCACCTGAATGGCATATAAATGACATCCTTTTCTAATACACTTACTCATTTTGGAGATTGTGATAGGACGCAACTGTAGGGTTTTATTGATTCCTTGTATTACTTGACGAGTTCCATCTTGCATTCTGTAATATATAATATTCTCCTTACAATCTACTAGTGTCCAATGTTTCTCAAACCAATCCATACCTAGTAGTATATCATAGGATCCCAAAGGTTGTACATTCAGATCCACATTGAACTGTTGGTTTCCAATCTCCAGTGTACAGTTTGAAATTTTGGCACAGACTTTTCTTTTTTCCCCAATGGCTAGCTGTACTAGCCAAGGATTTTTGAATTTCTGACTTTGTAATTTACATATTTCTACTATTATGGGGTTTACGTAACTTAAACTAGCACCTGGGTCAACCAAAATAGAACCAGATTGTGAAAGTAACTTACCTTCCAGTTCTATCATTGTTGGTTGATAATCTTTCTATCGATCCTTCAAAGTTGTGTTTATTCTGGGTATATTCCGGGCTACATCTCCCATTGTAGAGGCTTCTTGTAGAGTAGCTATTGTCTCACTTCTTCCTTGTTGTGGGAAATTTCTATAGTAATGAGCCTTGCCACACCCCCAATACTGTAGAGGTGGTTTATGGTTTTGTCCTTATTCAAGTTTGCTGGAAGCCTCTATAGGCCTTTCTTCCATAGGCCACCGGGTTCTTTGATGGTTTCTTCAAAACTTTTTTCTCACTGAATTCCTTGCAGAATTGTTAAAATTGTTGGTCCTATCATTTTTGAAATTTTAACTTCTTTTCTGCCCTTTTCTTTTGTGCCATTTTTTTCCTATTTCTCATATAGCCTTAGACTGTTGGTAAAACATCTTCGTTTTTAGAATTTCTTGGTCCATGGTCTTTGGGTTCACTAAATCACTTCGTTCTTTCATTTGGGTCGACAAAATGCTCAAGAATCATTGAACCTTAGCCTTTTCATCCCTTAAATAAGGAATGTATCTCAATAAGGAAGTGAATTGGGTTATGTATTCATCCATTGTCATTTGACCCAACCTCAAATCATGGAATTCTCTGGAATTTTCGTCATATAAATGTTGTGTTAGATATTTTTCTTTAAAGTATTGCTAGAACTCATCCCATGTCACATCCTAGTCTTCAACGCTGCGGACATTATTGACTTCCTCCCATCATAGGGTTGCCTTATCTCTCAACTGGTAGATGGCCAACCTGGCTTTAAGATTGTTGTTGTACTCATAAAATTGGAAGTATTTGTTCATATTAATCAACTAAGCTTCATCCACCTCCCCCGCTTCTCCATTAAACATAGGTGGTTTAATATTTTGGAACTCACCTTGTAATTCCACTTTTTGTTTCTTAATTTATTTATGTTCTCATACATTACCAGGCTCAGCCTCATTATAGTTTCTATTCTTGTTACTTAGTTGTGAATGGATTATTTCCACTCTGTCATTGGTTTGGTCCTTACCTTGTCGTTCATTGTCTTCCTGCGTTTCTCTGTCAGGATTGGGCCATAACACTCCTTGATTATGTTTATTAGAAAGGCTCTTGAGTATCCTTTCCTGCTCTTGCATTAGGCACTCATTGTCACTCCTAAACCAGACCATTTCTTCCTGTAACTTTTGCACAATGATTAGCAGTATACTGGTTTGATGTTGTTGTTCCTCCAATAGTCTACTAGTCTACTGGTTATGATCCACACTCAGCTGAATCCACATTTCAGAATTCATTTCTAGTTAGCATTGGGGTGTAGGTTCCCCTGCATACTGAGGTGTTGCTGTGTCGATCCCCTCCTCATATCATCTTCTACAATGTTATTTATTTTCTATGCATCATTTACACACACAATGTATCATGTTAGGTTACCCCTAGGGTCCGAGCGTGTAAACATTTTCTTGATACCACTTGTAACGTACATCATAGTAATAATAAAATAAAAAAGTAACATTCCCTATACTATACCCCTAGCTCCATAATATTATCAAAATATCATAAGTGAAAGTAGATCATGATCATATGAATTTAAAACTAAACAAATGTTATGTCGGTTGGTTAAATCTCCATAACTTAAGATGGACATCATGTCTCTATATGCGTGACAATTGTGATCTTATTTGGAACAGTTGTGTATCATTAATAATCATAACTTATATTATTAATGTTTGGATGACAATGCGATAATGGAAAATATTTTAAACTATTCGTTTTGATTTAAACCATGGTGTATTACATCCCATCAGAGGATTTTATGTCATAAATTGGTGATACGATATTGTACCTACATTTCGAACATTATATTGTATGAGGACATCTGTCTGTTTTCTTGTCGTTAAATCTAAGGTCTTAGGATCAACGGTGGAGGATAATGTGGTACCCGTTTAGGGTATCGACCATCGCAAACCCTAACCACTTCTTTCATTTGCGCGTTGAGATTCTGTTGGAGTTGCTCCTCTGCAATTCCGCCGCAGCCAGAACGCTGTCGACTGAAAAACCTTTGCTCCAATTCTAATTTTCTTTCCATGGCTTATCCCCACCCAGGTAGACTATTTTCATTCAAAAATTTGGCTTAGCTCTTATGGCATCGTTTAGTTCTTCGTTAAGTTGCATTTCCTCTTTGTTTTATTACTTCGCAGGGTGCTAGCCTTCGCTTTGAGCCACAAACTAAGTAGTCAGGTAGCAAGAATTTATATATTTAAAATGTGTTTTCCAAATTCTATTCAGGTTTTGGAAACCCACTTCATTACTAAGCGTGATCCAGCTTATCCTGCTGAGTTCCCTCTCACTATGGCAGGTAAGACATGTTAATTTATTAAGTTTTGTTAATGTATTGGCCAATTTATATACCCTCAGTTGATTGCCGTAAACTTACTCTTCTCTGGCTTTTCACAGTGTTGCCATCAAGCCTAAGAAATATGTTTCACAGATGTATAGCGATCTTACTATATATTTCCTTAAGGTTTCCCTAAGCTCTGCAAACTTAGAAGGTAGGGTCTTTTACTAACATTTTTCTTGTCGTGGTTTTGAATAGGTAACCACATAGTTCGTCATTCAAGGGTTTTACCCAATGTGATTTCCATCTAGAGGTGTTGTGTTTCAACAAGACCTAACTTTGTCATTTGCCCAATAGGTACCAATATTCTATTTACCATTTTTGTTGAAGAGGAACCCATTCCTATCTTCGAGGTTCCACGGCCTCACGAACTCTAGATTTTAGTTTTATGTTATGGCCATCATGTCGTTTGTGTCTTTTCCAGTTAAGTGCGAGGCTCTACCCTATTTGGAATTTTGCATTCATTTCTGGGTTATTGTTGTTTCTCCTAATGGTTGTTGAATTCACGACCTAGATTTACGAGAAGAAACTTCACTATGCACAATATTTTTTTAATGTATATAAATCTTTGTCGGAATGAATATTTGCCTTCTTACTTTATATGATGAATTGGAAATATTCTACATGTTTTTCAAATGTTAGCTCATTATGTCTTTCATTCATAGTATGGTATTTACCCTTTTGGGGTTAGAAGTGGTAGAAAATATCGTTTTCTCTTGAATGTAATTAAAGATGGTTGTGTTTCCTTCACTGGTGTCTTTTTATCATTTCGGATAGACTTATGACCTTTGTGGCCGAACAATATTTTATTTTCCTATTATACATTAGTTTTGCAGTGAGCTACTTTCGATATGAATTATATTACAGTGGAAATTATATTTATGGGTTTTTATTGTGCATTCTATCTCTGAATATATATATATATATATATTGCGCTCCAGTCATAGATTTTCTTTCTTCTTTTAAGAACTATAATCTGCTTTATTTCTTTCAATTAATGGAGATGTCGGGACCATCTAGATTTTATGTCCATGTATATCATAGGTTTATAGAAAACAGTTCAGGATTTAGAGTTTGGACTCAGAACCCTGAATTAACAGTTTTCTGGTTTTTCACTTCTTGTAAAGGGTTTCCTATTTAATTTTACTTGTTACTGTAAACCCTATTGCTTCTTATTTACAATCCAATAACTTGATTGAATATAACTTCTCATATAGTCTAAATAATTAATGGTACTTTTGTGACTTTTGGTTACTCAAAGGAAATACAAATAAAAACAAATCCAAAACTTTCACTGTGTATAGATTTTCATTTTATAATTTAAGAAACACCTTCTGTATAAAAAAAATATTCTGTCTAAAATAATAGTTCAAGTTCTTACTATTTTGTGCAGTCTATTAATTATCTCGTTTCTAGACTTGCTGATGATGTCCTCTCTACCATGAGAGAGGAAATTACATCCTCATTTCCCCTTGTGCTCCACAACTAATTTTAGTAGGTCGACAGATTTTTCTTCAAGAAACCTCGAGACCCCCAGTCCAGTACTCTTCGTTTCCAGGATTAATGAACTCTGAGTGTTTCCACTAGCCGCCACCAGCTCAATAATGTTCACTCTCTTACTACCTCTCCTTAGCTACATAACAAAACCCCTTTTCCTCACTGGGATGTACTTTTTATCCCGAGAGGAAAGGTAACTATATTTAACTATTTTTTGTTCAACCACTCTCAGTTCTTGGAATACTTTTATCATCGATATTTTAACTTTTTATGGAACCACTATTCCATAATTAAATTTTATTTCAACGAAACATAATTAATTTATGCTCATCATGTAATTCTTTTCTCAAAAGAAATAAATGTTTAGTCTCTTTAAAAATAAATAACATAACAAATAGTTTGCACTAAAGCCAGCGGTCATAGTATCGTAAAAGACAAACCTTTGCCCTTCAATTTTATTCTACTGATCCACCATGACTATGCCAATATTGAAGCAAGGATTTTCCTCTAACTAAATACCCATGCCTCATAGGCGATGCGTGTCTTTGACATCCACAAAAAGCCAAAATGTATTTGTAAAGTTTCCCATTGTTGTTCTCTGTCAACAACAATTTTGTCTGATATTTTTCCCTCTCAATGAATATTGATTACCCATTAACCTTCTCATTGGATGGATGTTCTTGTATACCAATATCATACACTTTTTTTTTTACTAGGCACGTTTCTCTTGGTTATTTTGTTTTTACTTTATTTTTTATTTTTTAATATAATATTGTTTTTATAAATATAATTATTATTATTTTCTTGGAAAATCCAATTTTGGATTTTTTTGCATCAGCCATATTAAAAGGTGATTTAGCAGTTTCATAAAGACCAAAAAACCAACTTAATATCATTTTTTAAAAAAATTAACATTTAAAAATACTTTATTTCTAAATTTATTAAAAATAATGTAAAATATTATTTTATTTTTTATTTTTATTTTTATTTTAAATTAAAAATAAATTTATTGATTAAAGTCAAGAAATTAGAATTTTAAATAAAAATAATATATAATAATGTCTAAGATTTATGTGAATTTTAAGAACTATGTTAATTTATCATTATTTTCAAGGATATTGAAAAGTCTTTTAATTTTATGAAATGAATATTTTGAAATGATAGGGAAAAATTATTTATAATGAAATGTGTTTTGATTTATAATGAAATTTGTTCCAATAAAAAATAGGGAAAATATTATTTAATTTAGAGGGGAAAATTATTGAATTTATTTTTATTTTCATGGATTGAGCCTTCAAGACACAATAGAAGGCATAAAGAAATTCATTTTGTTAAAATGTTAGGTTTTTTAATTAGTGAATTCCCAATATTTGCAAATTAAATATTTTGTATGGATCTCTTTTTCTTATGAAACTCATCTTCGTTAAATTTCAACAAGTTATTTTTGAATAACATAGAATTGATAACATTCTAAGTAAAACAGTACTCAAGAGGTCTTATTTATTTACATAGAATGAACTATCATATGCATCCGATTATAGAACTAGGGCGTGACATAGAACTAGAGTTTAAGATCTCTATTTGTTTCCATGAATCAAATGGATTCCTTTCCTAAAAGGGTTCTTACAAGCCTTGGAATATCTATTTTCATATGGAATAAATTCAACAGAAATCCAAAAAATAATCTAAAAGGTCATGTTTCTATATTTTTTTTCATGAGGGGGCACAATATGCATAGTATTATGTGCATTCCACATACTCTGATATTCAAACGTGACCAAGGCAAAAAAAATTACAAAACTTACAAACAATTCAAATAGAAAATAAAGAAAAATATTATTGTTGCACTCGAGTGTGGGTAACGACAACCTTTGCTCGTCTGGTTATAGAGATGTCAGGTTGCAGCTTCTCCAAAATTTGACTATGTCGGGGTGTAGAGGTGTTAACTATGTTAGACATTGAAACAAGGGATTTCAAAAATGAGAATGTGGGAAGTTGAAGATGCAATTTTTAATTTGGCTCGCGTGGTAGGAAAAGCATCCTATCATACTTGTCGTGAGGCAAACAGAACTTCTGACGCAGATGGAGAAGGTTTGGGAGATGGAGACACTACTCGTTGTGAGGCAAACAAAGCTTGTGACAAAGATGGAGAAGGTTTGGGAGATGGAGACATGGAGGGATGGGGCCCATGGCAAGTCAACGGGGTCAGCCGAAGGGGGGTTCGTGGAGACAGGAGGGTGAAAAAAATTAAGGGTAAATTGTTGACTCGTTAGACTATGTCGTTTGTTAACTTTTCATTGGTGTTATCATTCTCCTTTTATATTGACATCATCATAGCTCCTTTAATTTTTTATCAAAAACTGCCCATAAATATGCTCACCCTCATCCTCCTCTCATAGAAGATGATTTATCCTAATCCAAACCCAAGCCTCCTCAACCTCTTTCTCAAATGAGGTGATCATCATGATCTCCTCATCTCTTCATCTATTAGGAATTTTTTTTTGACATTTTTGGTTTTATGTTTTTCGTCAAGGAATGTTATGTTTAAAAAAATTTCCTATATAAGTGATGTTATCATAATAAATTAGCTCTTCATCAATAAAAGTTTGATTAAAAATTTTCCCTTCAATAATGTGGTTATAATAAAAAATTTCAAGGAAAAACTAAATGACCATAGCACACAAATGTATTATTGAATCATGAATTCTTGTTTGAAAGTACATGAAACACTCACAATAAAATGTATTATTTTAGAGTTGGAAATGATCATGACCACTGCTCTGCCAATGTTTTAGTGGTGTTGTACTAACAAGATATAGTGGATGAAAGTGAAATCATATGGATTTAAAAAATAATAATAATACAGGCGACTTCCCTTCAAAGTTTTAAATAGATTAAACATGTTTCGAGATGGTCATATTTTTTTTATGTTGACCACAAATATTTCAGAGATAAAATATGTAATTGGTAGAAGCAAAGTTATCCATTTGATCTTGTCATGCCCCTTTAATTTCTCAAATTTGCAATCAACATACCTTCACAAAAGGGCTTTCACTATCTACCGTCACAAATTGAAACACATCTTGGTCATTGTCACCATCAACACTTTCAATTTGAAGGACACCCTTGGTCACTCGATGATGCCATTGTTGCATTGCATGCATAGAGGTAGGTTTTAGAAAGAAGGTGACCATCTAATGATTGTAGAGTATAAGTATTCAATAACATCGAATTTCCAGATGAAAAATAAAAGGTTTTGACATAACTTGCTTTTGTTTTTAAAAGAAGTATTAGTTTGTAATATCACAAGTAGGATCAAAATGTAAATTTCTACACAAAAAATATAGATGGTTTCAAGGAGTGCTAATAGTTTTCCTTAGTCAATAAATGAATTCTATACATACTGGTGAACACATCCAAGACTAATGAAAAAAGAGCCTATATTTATGTTTAGTTCTTCTAAAGAAAAGTTACAAAATCATGTGTCACAAAACATAGGGACTTACCATGAAATATTTTCCAAGTGTTCTTCTACTGTCTATCCCTATCAATGTCAAGGAAGTTGGAATACAAAACTATCCTTTGTGTGATAAAAATGATCAAACATTCTAATCAATCTTTATGTGTTCATAATCGACTCTATGAGATTATACAACCTAGACACATAGTTTTAAAATATTTTGTTTGAATTGAAAACTAGTAGATGACTGCTTCATAGAGATTAATGCTTGACTCTATGAGATTATACAACCTAGACACATAGTTTTAAAATATGTTGTTTGAATTGAAAACTAGTAGATGATCACTTCATAGAGATTACATAATGGGAGTCACAATCTAGAGGTGGTGGACAAACACTGATGAATCAAATATTTTGTTTACATATTTTCAAATTGGAACTTGGGAATTGATTTGAAAAATTCTACTGAATGTATCTTGAATTAATTGAGAAAATATTTTCTCTTTGAAATTAACATCTTCAACAAAAGAAAAACTGATGTTATGGGCTCAGAGTGGGTAAGGAAATATACAAAAACTCAAGTGCTACAATTACCCATTTTGCAACGATTTTTTTATATCCTCTTAGTGGATATTTTTTTCCAACTTCCTCATAACAAATTCCATTGATACTTGATGTGCTTCGAGATTAATATACCTAATACAAAAACCCAAAAGGAATAGATTTTCATGCTTAAATAAAGTAACATGTATGCCAAAATCTTTGGCTTAATGTGAAAACCAAAAACGAACTCAACTAATATTGCAAATGTTGTGCACAATGAGCCCAAAGTTTGAATTCCAGTGAAAAATTCAAAATATTTGTTAGCTAAATAAATGGCAAATCCAGCTACATGTAGACATTTCAAAGTATATCAACCCAATAAATGGGAAATATATTAGACCAAGGAGGAGTAAATTTCAGTCATTGAATAACAAAAGAAGCAGTAATCTCTAGTTTGACAAGAACAACTCCTCTAATTTTCTTGAAGCAACCTGAAAAAATCTAAGTTCTCTCTAAGAAGATAAATATTTTGAATTATCATTTAACTAGAAAGATACCTGAAATGCTTTGTAGAAAGGTACCTGAAATGATTTGTACTTCATCAAACCCTTTATTCTATCCACAACAAAAGGAAGCCTTCAGGCTCATCAATGTAACATAGATCCCTATTTTTTATCCATCCTTCCGATTCTAAAGTTGACTCAGTTCCTTCATCATTACCAAAATAACCTACATGGAGCAACAACAATGTAAACTCTGAAACGTGAACTATAAGCTCAAAACAAGAACTCTAGCCAAAAAACCCCCAAAAACATGAAAAAAATGCTCATAAACGAAAAGTGGCGATGTTGGAATAACATTTTCTATTTCAGACGTATATTGTTTAAAAAATGGAAGTGAAAACCAATTTTTGTATGCCAAAAAAAAATGAAGATGCTGGAATAACTTTTTTTTTTAAGGACAGATTTTCAACATTTTGAAATACCATGTAAAAGATAAAATATAATCACTCCGAAAAAAGACTTAAAATTTCAAAAGAAAAATGAAAACAAAAAAATCACAAATAAAAACAAGATTTAAAACAATAAAAAAAAAAAAAAGTAAAAAAAAATAATAAGTAGATAAAAACATATATTAGAAAAAAAATATAAAATCAAAAAATGGACATTTAGAAATCAAATATATAAAAGTATATAAAAAAGCCAAAAAAAATCAAACGTAGAAATAGAAAAAGAAAAAACAAATTAACCTTCAAAGATAGAGATAAAAATACAAGTAAAAAATATAAAGAAATAATTAATTAAAAAATAAAAAATATAATTAAAGAAACATAAATAAATAAATAATACTTTCTTAGACAATTAAAGAAAAACAAAAATCAATAAAATTAAAAATAAACACAATAAAAAAATTCAAAATCCAAAATAAAAATACTAGACAACTAAAAATAAAAAACAATTATAATTTTTTTTTAAATAAATGAGAAAAAAATAAACATTGAAAAAATAAAATTAAAATATCTAAGAAAAATAGTAAAAAAAAACCTAAAACAATTTTAAAAAATAATCGCAATTAAAATTATTAAAAAAACATTAAAAAATAAAAAAATGAACACACATATAATCAAAATTAAAAATTAAAATTAAAATAGCTTGATAAAACATTAAAAATATAAAAATAAAAGAAAATTAAAAAAAATTAATAACAAATATATCAAAAAATAAAAAAAAATTGTGGCCCTCAAGCCCTAGGAATCCGGTTGAGCCTGCTCAGTGGCCCCTTGGACCACTAGGTGGGCAACCTGATTCTTAGAATCAGGTTGAGCCCACCCAAGTCACGAGGGGCTGAAAGGGGCAGCCGATTCTAAGAATCGGCTTTGAGCCTTGCTGGGTGGCCTGAGGGGTGGCTGACAGAGCTTGGCCAGCTCTACTGGCCCATGACGGCCCCCTGGCAGGACTGGCCAGAGCCTATTCTCAGAATAAATTTAAAAATATATATAAAAAATCATGGCGTGAACGTTTCCACAGTCAGATACATAATGTAGTTAATAATTTATGGAATCATGTGTAGAATGATTGAAGAGCCCAACGTTTCGGGTGAACACTTCACCCATCTTCAAGAGGAGAAAGCTCAGCAATTCATAGGAGGAGAGTAGACCTTGAAGGCTTATATAAGAAATATTTTGGCTGAGAATTTCAACGAAGAGGAGAAGGAAACTAAAAATAGTCGTTAGAGAGGAAAATATAGTAAATTGAAATTGAAATTGAAATTAATTATAATTTTTATAGAAATAATTCCTTAAAATGAGATAGTTGTTAGGGAATTTTATGTTAATTAATAGAATAAATCAAAGTTAGTTAAAGGGAAGTCAAAACAAGGTTAAAGAAATCAAAATCTTGCCATTAGAGAAGGATTATATAATGAATAATTAATTTGATAAAAATAATGGCTAATTCCATATATGAAGAAATTAGGATTATTGGGATTCGTTTAGAGAAGAATGAATAATTATTTGGATAAAAATACCTAAATCCCTATGTGATGAAATTAATATTATTGGGCTTAATCACAAATGTAAGAGTTAAATTTACGATAGATAAAAATAATAATTAGATTTAATATCTACAATAGGGTAAATTAGTTCATTAAAGGAATGGATGGGATGGAGATTTTTATTTTTAAATTTGATATAAATAACAAATTCCATATATGAAGAAACTAGAATTATTGGGATTATTCGCAAAGGCGAAAGTTAGATTAAAATAAATAGAAAGATAGATAGAAACTAGAATTATTGGGATTATTTGCAAAGGCAAAAATTATATTAAAATAAATAGAAATATAGATATAAAGGTTTAAATTTATTAATTTCAATAAAATATAATTTAATTTAGAGATAGAAGACCACGTGGGGATGAGAATGTTAAATTAAATAAATAATTGGAAATTAATTCCATATATGAATAATTAGGGATTAGTCCCAGGAAAAAAATGAGTGTTAAATTTAAAAATTGATTAGGAAGATTAATAAAAAGGGGATTTAAATTCAAATTTATGATAAATTGGAGGAAGGGCGCTTAGAAGTAAGGAAGTGGATCCTAGTTTCTAGGATTGGCTCAAGTGATAACCATATTCACGGTTAAAGTTATTAGAGTGTTTTTCGATTTCTAGGGGTTCCCGAATGACTCAGGTGGAATGAAAGGTACCATGGGCTAGAATTTTGGATTTTTCAAAGCAGATGAGATGCTTGGAAGAAAAAGAATGCTCAACAATGGCCTATTTTGTAATCCAGTTATGGTTAGTGTTCGCCATATGTTATTTCAACTGAGTTTTGAAGGGACGACAAGTTTGGCCTATGTAAAATTTACCACAAGAGCAAGAAATCTCATAGACTTTAGGTCGCAACATAAGATCAATCTTGTCTTTGGTTGTTATCAATAGTTAAGAGTTATTTGGGACTTAAAGAACGTTAAAACCTTCTTTAATGCTTAATAAATACATTATCAACGCAAAGAAAATATGCCACTTACTACTCAACGACTCCTTTTCTATTTTAGTCAACCCCAGCCTTCTCATTTTTCATGCAGCATGCACCACCTTTAACTTTACGTCTATGTCACTGGTCTCGTTTCCTTTTTCCTCGACCCTATACTTCTCGTTTTTGTCAACAACAAAGGGCTCCTTTGGTTTTTCGTCCGCCACATGCGCCCATAAATCAAGCTCACCCTCAGCCTCCTCTCAGAAAAGATCAGAGATCGTGATCCAAGCCCAAGACTCCTTGCCCTTTTTTGCAGACCAGGTGATCAAGATGATCGCCCACCGATCGCTCCATCTTTTCGCCTGCTTGGCGCTCCCCCAATATTCATATTTGTGTATATGGGGAGGAAGTGTGTGCGTCTGCATCTCCTTTACAAGGTATTTTTTGATAGAGATTTCGGAGATTCAATTTCCTCAATTGCAATCCAAAGCATACGACGTGTTTCTGAGCTTCAAAGGACCAGCGATGTGAGGAGAGGGTTTGTCGATCATCTCTACCATGCCCACACCAGTTGGGGTTTGCGGCTATTCCTTGACACCCACGAAATGAATGTGGGGAGAGGACATCTCTGCAAGCTTACACCACGCAATTGAGGTGACTCGCATCCTCATTCCAAACACAATCGGCCTGGTGCATCAAAGAAGCCTCGCTTATGGCGCGACAAATACTACTTCAAGGGAAGGGGGAAGAATCGGTGAGTGGAATTTCTCTATTCCACAATCCGACTCCTGCTCTAGTGGATTTTCCTCTAACTAAATACCCATGCCTCAGAGGTGATGTGTTTCTGTGACACAAAAAGCCAAAATGTATTTGTAAAGTTTCCAATTGATGTTCTCCCTTTCAAAGGAAATTTTGTCTGAATTTATTCCCTCTCAATGAATATTGATCATCCATTAATCTTCTTCTTGGATAGATGTTCTTGTATACCAATATCATACACTTTTGTTTTACTAGCCATGTTTCTCTTGGTTATTTCGTTTTTATTTTTATTTTTATGTTTTAATATGATATTGTTTTTATAAATATAATTATTATTATTTTTCTTGCAAATCTAATTTGGGATTTTTTTTTACATCAACCATATTAAAAATGTCATTTAGCAGTTTCATAAAGGCAAAAAAACAACTTGATATTAAATTAAATTTATTTATTTTTTATTTTAAATGAAAATTTAAAAACATTTTATTTTTAAATTTATTAAAAATAATGTAAAATACTATTTTATTTTAAATTAAATTAAATTAAAAATTAAAAATAAATTTATTTGATTAAAGTGAAGAAATCAAATTTTAAATAAAATTAATATATAATAATGTTAAGGTTTATGTCAATTTTAAGAACTATGATAATTTATCATTATTCTCAAGGATATTGAAAAGTATTTTAATTTTATGAAATGAAGATTTTGAAATGATAGGGAAAAATTATTTATAATGAAATGTTTAAAAAATTATTTATAATGAAATTTGTTTAATTATAAAATTGTGGAAAATTTATTGAATTTGTAGGGAAAACATATTGAATTCATTCCTATTTTCATGAATTGAGCTTTCAAGACACAATAGAAAGTCTAAATAAATTCATTTTGTTAAAATGTCATGTTTATTTATTAGTGAATTCTGAATGTTTGAAAATTGAATATTTTGTAAGTGTCTCCTCTTTGTCCAATGAAACTCATCATGGTTATGTTTCAATAAGTTATTTTTGAACAACATAGAATTGATAACATTCTAAGTTATCATATGCATCCGGTTATAGAACTAGGGTGTGACATAGAACTAGAGTTTAAGATCTCTATTTGTTTCCATGAATCAAATGGGTTCCTTTACTAAAAGGTTCTTACAAGCCTTGGAATCTCTATTTTCATATGGAATAAATTCAACAGAACTCCAGAAAATAATCTAAAAGTTCATGTTTCTATATTTTTTGCATGAGGGGGCACAATACTCTGATATTCAAACGTGACCAAGGCAAAACCACTCACAAAACTTAAAAACAATGCAAATAGCAAACAAAGACAAATCTTATTGTTGCACTCGAGTGTGGGTAATGACAAACTTTTCTCACCTAGTTACAAACATGTCGAGTTGTAGCTTCTCCAAAATTCGACTATGTCAGGGTGTAGGGGTGTTAAGTAGGTTAGACATTGAAACATGGGATTTCAGAAATGAGCGTGTGGGAAGTTCAAGTTGCAA
This sequence comes from Pinus albicaulis, assembly GCA_034641835.2. Classification (NCBI taxonomy): domain Eukaryota; kingdom Viridiplantae; phylum Streptophyta; class Pinopsida; order Pinales; family Pinaceae; genus Pinus; species Pinus albicaulis. The sequence continues at coordinate 401,907,500 of CM076569.1, read as the reverse complement.
GTTTTAATTTGGCTCGCGAGTGGTAGGAAAAACATCCTATCCTACTTGTCGTGAGGCAAACAGATCTTGTGGCACAGAAGGAGAAGGTTTGGGAGACAAATATAGAGAGGGATAGGACCCATGGTAAGTCAACGGGGTCGAACGAAGGGGAGTCCTCGGAGACGAGAGGGTGCAAAAATGAAGGGTAAATTATTGGCTTGTTAGACTATGTCGTTTGTTACCTTTTCATTGGTGTTATCCTTCTCCCTTTCTATTGACATCATCAAAGCTCCTTTGATTTTCTATCTGAAACTGCCCATAAATATGCTCACTATCATCCTCCTCTTAGAGAGGATCATTGATCCTAACCAAAACCCAAGCCTCCTTTCCCTCTTTCTCAGATGATGTGATCATCATGATTGCCTCATCTCCTCATTTCTTCATCTATTAGGAATTGTTTTTTGACATTTTTGGTTTTATGTTTCCCGTCAAGGAATTCTATGTTTAAAATTTTTCCTTGTATAAGTGATAATCAATTAACTTTTCAGCAATAAAAGTTTGATTAAAAAATTACCTTTCAATAATGTAGGGTAAAAATCTGAAGTTGGGTTACACTTTTGTGAGAATTGGGGTGGAAAAATTTTTTTCTCAATAATTTGGTCATTTTTTAGGCCTAAAAACTAAACGTTGTTTCAGTAAGTACATAAAATAATTTTGCAAACCATGTAAATGTCATTTATCCCACAAACTAAAGGCTTCCTCCCATTAATTCAAGGAATACTTTATGGCCTAAAAAATGAACCTAAAGTGGTTGAACTCTCATAGGATAGTATCCCCAAACTCAAGGCTTTCCCCCATTAATTCAAGGCAAACTTTAAGGCCTAAAAATTGAACCTAAAGTGGCTGAACTTCCATAGGATTTTAGTTTTTTGTTTGAGTCTTAACTTCTACAAGTTCTAAACTCTCAATCTCATCCTTTCTTAAGGCATGTTATTGAGCTAGATGTGATTTATGCCATAAATTTTAAGGAAAGCTTTCATGCAAACCATGCATGAAACATGTATATATGTCATAAATCTCCCTTAAATTCTAGGCAATGCAATATTTAACGCATCTCATTTCTAGATGTGAATTCTACCATAAATTAATTAGTCAAACTTTAAGATAAACCATGCACATGTGTCATTTCTCCCATGAATTTGCAATAAATGTCAATTTAATATATATTTTTATTGAATTTGTTTTTTTTTCAGGGATTAAAAAACCACTAAATATGGTTGAAAAATGGAAATTATGCATAGATGTTTCTTGCTATCCCAATTCAGGGAAAGCAGTGATTACATATGTGCTTTCCAATATTGCGACTAGAAAAGTCATCTAAAAGAAAATGAATATACCGGGAAGAACAACAAACAATGGGGCATATTATATTGCATTGATAGAAGACTTGGGAACAACTATGGAGTATGGATCAAATGGAATTGCAGTTTTCACCATTCTAAACTTGTGTGCAACTAGATGAATGGCGTGTATCAATTTAAGAAGGAGAGGCTAAAAGAACTGCATGGAATAGCAAACAATATTGTTAGCCAATTTTGATTTTTTAGTATAAGACATTGTACAAATCTGAATAAGATTTCTATTGATCTATTGCATGGGGCAATGCCAATTTAGGATTCATATATCAAAGCAATTAAAATTATACGAGGCAATGCTAATGCAAGATTTATCTCTCAAAGATGAATTAGTTTTGAGATGCTCTTCTTCAAAAATTCAAGATTCATCTCTCAAAGATGAATTAGTTTTGAGACGCTCTTCTTCAAAAATTCAAGATTCATCTCTCAAAGATGAATTAGTGTTGAGACGCTCTCCTTCAAAATTTATTGATGGAAATTGTAACATATCTTGGATATGTGTCTGTTTTGTACTTATAAATGCATATTTTTTAATGACCATGTGTTTTTTTAATTATATACCAAGTGTGCTCCCACCACACCATGTAAATCACAACTTGGTGAACTTCACATTTGCAATAAGTGGTGAACTTCACATTTTTATAAAATTAAAATGCGAGGACTTCAACAATTTTTTTTTTAAATGGAGTTTTACGCTTCTTTTTTAATGACCATGTGTTTTTTTCAATTTTATACCAAGTGTGCTCCCACCATGTAAAGTGCAATTTGGTGAACTTGACATTTTTATAAATTTTTTTGCTTAAATTGAGTTTCACACATCAATTATTGCTTTGAAAGTTGTGTTTTACATAATTTGTGTACACTAAATTACATTAATTTTCTTAAATCTATTTTGAATTTATTTTAAATAGTAATTTAAAAAAATAATTGTAAATGTCCACCGTAGATATATATATCATGGAGGATGAACGACAAAGATCAACAGAATCCCATATCTCTACGAGAGAGGGGGATCAGGGATCGAGGGATGTTCATGGTATTTAAATATAATCTTAAATCTCCATACATATACATACATGTGTGTACATATGGAATTGATTTTTTATCAACTTTGTGAGTTAAATTAGTTGTTAATAAGTTTCATTTTTTATTTTTTAGGAGCTAAGAGGAGAAGGGTCTCTACTCCATCAATGGAGCATGCCCATGGTTCACCCAATCGTGGTATGGTTCATGTAATTTAATCAATGAATATGTACATGCATTTATATGTATGAATGTATTTTTCAATTGATTATAAATTAATATTTGTTTATGAAGCTTCTCTCTCGTCTCGAGAGGTTGGTGGTGGTTCAAATCCCCTTAGAGGGCCATCAATTAGTGCTAGCAGGTTGCGTGAAGGTGGTGATATTTATTCCCCCATAGGCAAATCAACGGATAGTCATGTTGGTTCTCAGCAGGGTTGTTCTGGTTCTCAACAGTCTCAGGGTGGGCAAGATGCTAGCCAACCACATCGAGGTGGCCATCAATTTGAATATTTTTTCATTCAATTTGTACAAATTTGTTTACATGTGTTTTTTCTAATATACAAAATTTTATATATTGATGCAGAAGATGAAAATGCTCCAAATGTTGGTAAAAAAAGACGTAGGGAAAAATGATTCATTTAAGAAGAAGGTTATCCACCCACCACGACTTATCCGACTGACATTTCCAATATACCTTGGGAAAGAAACACACGGCAATGCACCTTAGAAAGGTGTCAACATCTTCATGCAAAGTTGCAGAGAGATCTCGTGGCTTTGACTCTACTTGCTGAGAGACAAAGCTTGGAAATAGTTACACACTCTTTAGGCGAACTAGTATATGTGTATCGAAAGCTTGGGCTAACCATTGATACTTTTGTAGAAGTCATGAGAAAAATAAAGGAAACAGTGATGGGTCCCGATAAATGGGAGGTTGTTAAAAAAAGAGTTACAACGACAATGGAAAATTCTATGTTCAATTTCAAAGAAGGGCCGAAAAGAAAGATGTTGAAGGTGTAATATTTCAAGCACCCTGATATAGCTCACTATTTGTATGATAGACACCTTTCGGCTTATGGAAGACTCCCATGGAACGACGAGGTTCTGCTTTATTTTTTTCAAAATTATTATGCAGAATTCTTTTTGCAAATGAAACCCAATTATAATGACCTTCCCTCTGAATATTTTGGTCTTGGGAAAGGTCGATTGTGTGACCGTAGAGGCGCTAGGCATGATGCTGAGTTGCCTCATCCTGAGCCACCATTGGTTAGTCAACCTTTTCATGTCGAACTTTGCGGTCAGATATGGAAGCCACTTCTCAAATTAGTTGAGAAGTAAGGGATGCCATCATCGACAATGTTCATAGTGGATTGGGTGGAGTCGATGTTTGTCTGAATCGATAAAGAGCACATGAGAATGCACGCGCTAATTTTGTGTATTATACAGATGAAGAGATTGATAACATGAGTGTTGAAGATCTCAAAACATATGCAAAGAATTGTCGCAATGGTTGGCATGACCTAATTGTTCATGAGGAAGAGGGCATGGGAACAGTATGTGTTAATAGTTGTCACACTTGATGAATGAAGAAAATGTTAATATCATGTTCGGAGCCTCTGGTTCAAACAATCAAGATGGGTCTCACCATCAAGATATGTTGGCAAATGTTAGTGTTTTTTAAGTGATATTTTTAAAATAAATAATTGTGCACACATGTACATGTACATATATATAATAAAAAGTTTTAACATATTCCGATTCTGTCCGATGTTTTTGGGATGGCAGTACCTTCTTCTTCCTTGGGAGATGTACCTTCTACTTCCTTAGGAGATGTGCCAGATCCACAACAACAAATATGGACAAATTTTCCGTTTTAAAATTTATGTTTTTAAGTTATATATTCCACCTCAAAACGTTCCATTAAAAAATGAGATATATCTATATCTTGAATTATTTTAATTTTTTTGAATTTTAGGTTTCTGGAGATTTTCTTTCTGAACCACTCTTAAGAGATGTGCCAAATCCAATAGCACAAGTATTCAATTTTTCACTTAAATATATATATGTTTCTAAATTATAAGTTATAAATTGAAGCTTAAAAGTTTTATTATAAATTGAGATCTATATATTTTGAGTTATTTAAAATTTTTTGAATTTTAGGATTTTGGAGATTTTCTTTTGGAGCCTCTCTTAGGAGATGTGCCAACTCCACCGGCAGAAGTATTCAAATTTTCACTTAAATATATATGTTTTTAAGTTATAATTTATAAATTGAAGTTTAAAAGTTTTATTATAAATTGAGATCTTGATTTTGAGTTATTTTATACTTTTAAATTTTTTGAATTTTAGGTTTCTATGGAGGATTTCTTTTCTCCACGGACTCTAGTGATGGAGATAGGAACATCCATACCATTTCAACCATTTGAACAAGTTGTCTAACTTTTTTTTTTAATATTATTGAAAATAATTTTATATATATGCATTTTCATTTGAAATTTTTTAATATATATATATATTACAGTTTATTGTTGGAGATGTTCCCGTGGGGGAAGTTGTAGTGGACGAGCAACAAATGGAGAGGGAACCTCATGAGGTATTGCATGATTTTTTTTTTATATTTTGTTTTTAACATGAAGTTCTATATATTGTCACTCTATTTTAAAACATCAAATTTTAATGTTTGTACACATTGTGTATAGGTTCGCCATGCTTCACAGGATAGCTCGCGGATTGAGACTTTGTTGGTTAAGACACTACATCCATCTGTATTTTATGGATGATGCACATGCACTATTTGATGGATGATGCACATGCACACGTGCAACATTATATTTTCAATAGATTTCTAGTCTTAAATTTACTTTTTTATATATTATCTAGATGCAGTCATATATAACTTGATACTTGATACTTGTGAGATCTACAAATTTTGGACATATTTTATGTGAACTACATTTGGTACATGTGAATGTGATATATAATGTTTTTAAAACTTAAGTTTTGGATGGTTTAACTACATTTGGAATGTGAAGTAATTTTACAGTGTTATATAATTTGTTTTGTTTTTAAAACTCAAGTTTTGGATGGTTGAACTAAATTTTGCATGGATGTGAAGTAATGTTGTGTTATAATTTGTTTTGATTTTAAAACATAAGTTTTGGATGGTTGAACTACATTTGGCATGTGAAGTAATGTTACTTGATACTTGATACTTGTGATCTATAAAGTTTTGTTTTTAAAACTCAAGTTTTGGATGGTTGAACTACATTTGGCATGTGAAGTAATGTTGTGTTATAATTTGTTTTGTTTTTAAAACTTAAGTTTTGGATGGTTGAACTACATTTGGCATGTGAAGTAATGTTGTGATCTATATTAATGTTTTTCTTTTGAAAAACTCAAGTTTTGGATGGTTGAATTACATTTTGCATGTGAAGTAATGTTGTGTTATAATCTGTTTTGTTTTTAAAACTTAAGTTTTGGATGGTTGAATTACATTTTGCATGTGAAGTAATGTTGTGTTATAATTTTTTTTGTTTTTAAAACTTAAGTTTGGATGGTTGAACTACATTTGGCATGTGAAGTAATGTTGTGATCTATATTAATTTTTTGCTTTTGAACTACATTTGGCATGTGAAGCAACGTTGTGATCTATAATTTTTTGTTAAATTAAAACTTAAGTTTTGGATGGTTGATCTATATTTGGCATGTGATATAATGTTAAATGTTTTTATTGGATAGCTGAACTACAATTGGCATGGCATGTGTAATGTTGTGATATAATCAAAAAGTTTTTAAAACTCAAGTTTTGGATGGTTGAACTACATTTGGCATGTGATTATGATATTATGTTTTGTTTTTAAAATTCAAGTTGTCATTTTCCAAAAAAATAAAAAATCACATGAATATATGTACATGCAGAAATGATTTTACACATGTTTGAATATATATGTTAAAACGATTAAAGTACAATACATATTGAAGTTTAAGATTCTAGGTCTTGTTAGATGTGTTGAAAATAATCATAAAATTTTAAAAATTCATTCTATAATGTATATATATCCAGTGCGTGCAACGTTTTTCATCAATGCATGTATAGAAAAGCTACTTTCAGTTAATTCCATTCTAGAACATATATATCCAGTACGTGCAACATTTTTCATCAATTCACATAGAAAATCTATTTGAATAGTTAATTTCTTTGTAGAACATATATATCTAGTACTTCCACATTTTTCATCAATGCCAATAAAATTTAGCTACATTTAGTTAGTTGCATTCTAGAACATATATATATTCAGTATGTGAAACATTTTTCATCAATGCACATGGTAAAACTACTTGAACAATTAATTGCATTCTAGAACATATATATATCCAATACATGCAACATTTTTCATCAACGCACATGTAAAAAAGATACTTTTAGTTAATTGCCTAGAACATGTATATATCCGGTACGTTCAACATTTTTCATCAATGCACATAGAAAAAATACTTTCAGTTAATTTCATTATAGAACATATATATCTAGTACTTGCAGCATTTTTCATCAATGCACATAGAAAATCTACTTTCAGTGATTTGAATTCTAGAACACACATATATGTCCACTAGATGCAAAAATTTTAATCAATGCATGTATAGAAATGCTACGTTCAGTTGATACTAGTGTGCATGTACCAAAACAATGTACATGTGCAAACACTTGCACATACAACATAATAAGGCAGCTCAATTTTAGTTGAGTTCTAGAAGTTCTAAAATATGAATCCAAAGAGAAGAAATTGTTGGGCAGTTCAATAAAAAAAATTCCAATGGAATGCCATCTTCAATGATCCGTTCATGATCGTATTTTGACATTTTCCATTTCTTAATTTTCGTTTTTTTCTTTGATTGAACCTCTATCAACTTTATGTGTGTTGCACACACCAAGTGACTATATTTAAAACTTATGACATTAGGTTGATAGTCTTCAAAGTAAACAAAATCCCCACTTTGATTAGTTTGTCTGAAAAAATAACCTTTCAGTATAATAGATCATCTTTCATATGTAAACCCATGATCATTATATTTTTCTAATAATTTCATTTTTCGTTCAGTGCAATGCATCAAATAATGCTTCACATTTTCATCGTTGTCAGTTGGTGCAATTACAACAAAAACATCTCCTGCAGAATAAAACAAACTTAACAAACTTATGTATTTAAATTTATTTCTATATCTCTATCATTTGAAAGAAATTCAAATGTTACCTTTTCTAACAAGGTCAGAAACTCAATCACCCTCAGATGATATTGTAGTCTCCTCTGATTGCATTTCTTCAAAATTGCAATGGAATTTTTCCCCTTTGTATTTAGCTTTGTATGTTTCCAATATTTTACATGCATTTTGTTTTCACAAACATCATTGCATTATGCGTTGTCTATGCAAACATGACAAAAGCAAGAATATTTTCTTTTATCCAATGCAAACACATTTGTGGACAACTTTGTTTTAATTGAATGCAATTTTCGAGTCCCTTTTATTGTTTCAACGTCATTTCCAATTGATCTATCTACATATTCGATCCCAATATGCCAAAAAACCCTATATATGGAAAATTCAAAGAAGAATTTAAATATGATATAAAAATACCATCAAAGATATTCATTACATGATAAATGTACATTGTTTAAAATTAGATATCCAATAAAAATTAAATTGAATGTACCTTTGCACTTCCCTTGATTGGTTAGTCTCATGGCTTAGAGCAGCGATGCACCATTGAACAACTTCTTTAGCTTCCACAAGCTGGTTTGCAGAGGGGTTCATTTGATATCTTCGAAGTACTTGTTTTATGCATGCCCCTGGACCATCATGTTCTCCTTTTCCATGGCTAGTCTCAAATAAATTCCAACAACATTTAATGCAGGTTTTCTTATGAAGACAGCACAACCAAAAGAATGATCATGAAGATTTGAATTGACTTGCACATCCATCTGACCATATCCAATGTTCATTGAATTTTATTCCATGAATTTTCAAGGAGTCATATATATTTCCAAAACAGTGTTGTACAAAATATGTATCATGTGTACAATCGTCACTGATATAAAAGTGATATTCTTTAATAACATTTCGATTTTCACTGGTGATTTCTATATGATCAACGTTTTGTTCAGCATGTCTATATAGAATATGAACGAGCATGGAGACTTGGTCAGAATGATAGTATTCACTCTGAATTTCTTTTTGTGGAACAAATGTGTAGTTTTTTGCAAAATCAATTACTAACAAAATGGTCCTTGGTGGAAAAAATTCAAGGGATTTTTTGAATTGCAAGTCTAGCCATCGAGCTCTATGGGAATGCTTGGTGTATTTATAAATTTCTGCCTCGAACTTTCTCAAAAATTCTATCACACAAATTTCTTCTTCTTGTAATTCAATTATTTTAGCACTATTTGAACCTTGAATCGATGTATGGATATATTCATATATCTTCCATTTCACTTTCATGTTGGACAATGATTTATCATTTATAAAAATACGATATTTGTTTTGAAATTTAGTCAAATTTCCATAATCATCACATTTTTTACCACCAACACATTTCTTTTCGTAAAATAATTCATTGCTTTCTCTTTCACATAGAATTTGAGATATGAAATCACGGATAGTGGAAGAAGGAAGTGAATCTTTCCAAAATGTTCTACCAAAATTAAGGAATGTGTCATAATATAACTCAAATTCCATATCATAACGACAAAAACAATTGTCGCGTACGGTGATAGGTTTTACATACCATGGTTTTTGTTGAACAAAAGCACTGATTGAGACATAAATTTCATGATTCTCTTCTTTGAACTTGTTGAAAAACTCTATCTGAGTGGTTTCCAAGAAATATTTTTCATGTTGTTCGTATTGATTTTGTGTTATTATTCTTCGCATCACATCCCTTGCATTTGGCGAAACACGTGAATTTTTCTTCCAATATTCATATATTATTTTTTTAACATTTTCTCCAAGGCTGTCTTTGTATGTTTGCCTACAAATAGCTCTCCAACAAGCAAGTTCATCATTTACATATATTTGCAACCGAATTTTTTGATGTTTGTGCAAAGTTTTTCGTGAGGTTCCTAATGCTCGTGGCATAGATTTTACCAAGCGATTCTCTTTAGTACTTGATGAAACCACTACCATATGTATTTCTCTATGTACAAATGAAACATTTTTATGTCTAGATCTTCTAATTGAATTTATAACACTACTTATATTTTATATCACATTTTCCTTCATTTTTTTATCTTTTGTTGATTTTCGAATACCCAATAAAGTCATAGCTTCTTTTAATTTCCTTAATGATAAGAGACCTTTCAACATTTGGGCTTGAACTGTCACATTTTCCTTTGTGAAGTACGTATCAAAAATGCATTTAACACGATATCTTATAACATTGTCAGCTCTTTTATCTCCATATGTTTGAGTGTCAACATTTTCTAACCTTTCATCATCGACATTGATTTCATCTGTACATATTCGAATGAATAGTACATAATAAGTTTACATATTCATTAAATAACTAAATTAATAAATATGTATAATTTCAATAATACATGCATGTGTTCAACACACACACACACACACACACACACACATATATACCTGTTGATTCAATTTCTTCACTTCAATTTCTTTCAACATTTTCACCAACTTCAATCATTGGTTCAGTATCTCTTTCACTTTCTCTTTCAAATTTTTTTTTATCTCATCATCAATGTTTTGAGGAATATCTCTCTCTGCTTACATTGAAAAATATTTTTCAAATTAGTTCATCAAATAAAAATTAAGCTTCACATTTTACACTAGGAAAATTTTAAATATCAAATTCATAATATTTACATTTACATACCTGCTTCAACTTCTAGTTGAGGTTGATTTTCCCTTTCAGTATTTGAGAGTGCTTCTATCTTTATTTTGCGAGATTCTCTCGTCTCTTCTCTACATTCCTCAGGGTCTCTTTTTCGATCATATTTTCTCACGCAATTACTTCGATTTCCCATGATAATATAGTATGAAGTTTTAAAAAATTCCTTCAAAAATTTAGAAAAAAACTCAATTAAAAAAAACATCAAAAAATATTTAATTCTGTCTTATAAAAAACATCAAAAAAACTCATTTTAAAAACACTTAATTTAAAAAATCCGAGAAAAAAATGTCTTATAAAAATGAAACAAAGCTCAAAATATTTCCTTCCAAGTCGTGCAAAAAAATTTCATTTAAAAGTTTAGACAAAAACCAATTTTAAAAAATAATTATAAAAGATTTACTTCAACCCAAAACACGTACTCTAAAAAAATGTCACTTCAAAAAATATCTCCAAAAAATGTCCATTGAAAGTTAATTCCAACTCCTTAAAAAATGCTACTTTAAAAAATACTTCAAAAAAGCCTCTAAAAATATCACTTTAAAAAATACCTCCAAAAAATGTCCTTTGAATATTAAACCTTAAAAGAGTCCTTTCTAAATTAAGCCTAAAAAGAGTATGAAAATTAAGCCCAAAACCTCTAAAAATAATTAAAATTAGCCCAAATCCGTACTTTAAAAAAAAATGAAGGCCAAAAAAATCCAAAAAATGTATCACATACCTCCAGGAAATGTCCTTCGAATGTACCTGCAAGAAAATTCCTTAAACCCAAAACAATCCTTTGAAAAAATGTCCTTTAAATGCACCTCCAAGAAAATTCCTTAAACCCAAAACAATCCTTTGCAAAAATGTCCTTTGAATGTACCTCCAAGAAAATTCCTTAAACCCAAAACAATTATTTGCAAAATCAGACCAAGACCTTTGCAAATTCAGACGAAATGTGTGAAAATATGCGAAATAATGAATTCTTTCGTGGAAATTTATATTGCCGCGAAATTTTTTTTTGGAGGGGCTTCGTGGTATTTTCCGGCCGATGGAAAGTTAGGTAAAAGTTTGGCCAAACTTGTATGTCGTTAGACTTTATGGGCCTCAGCGCAAAAAACAATTTGGCCAAACTTTTTTTTTTAGAATTCGCTTAACTAACACATCTGCAGTTACGTAGAGCCAAGCTCTAAATACATATCTTGAACTTTGGACTCATTAAACTCCATGAAACATTCTGAATTAACTGTACGAACCAAGACAAGAATTTTCAGAATTCAATCTACTTTCAGGAAATATAACTTTTATGGAATTTCATAAATATTTACTAATTTTAATTAATTTTGTAATAAAACGGGTGCAAACAATTTCTGAAGGTCATTATGATTAAGTGAAATCATAATTTTGTATCTTCCAAAATACACTGTAAAAAAAATTGAAAAATTATGGTGCATTACATTGGTTCGTCATCTGTAATGGGTAGTTTTTATATTTTTAGTTTATAACATATATGTTAAGAAATTTCATGCGTCGTGAAACATATTCAAAATATGCAGTTTTTTCATATAGGACCAGTTCAAAAATTTCTAGTAATTATGATATGCATCAGTTGTCTTTGTAAATATAATGAAATCGAAGTAGACTCTGTCTATATTGTTGTAACACATTTTGTTTCTCAAAAACACAAAGTTTCAAAGAATACAGTAGTGCGTATTAACATGACTTCATATGAATCCTTTGATTGTTAAAAAACACACACTAAAAGAAATGCTAAGTTGACATATCAAATATGCATAAAAAAATTCCAAAAAATAAGTAATAGAAAGCTAATAAAATTTCTGACAACTTTTATTTTTCTCGCGAAATGAAATTCTAAACTAAAAAATTGTTTTGGCTTGCAAAAAGTTGAAGAAAAGAAAGAAAATGAATTTTTTTTCTCAAAAAAGGGCGAAAAGTGTAACTCAACTTCACATAGTTATAATACAAAATTTCAAGGAAAAACAAAATGACCATAACGCTGAAGCGTCTTATCGAATCATGAATGTTAGTTTGAAATTATATGGAACACTCACAATAAAATGTATTGTTTCAAAGTTGTAAATGATCATGGACACTGCTCTGCTAATGTTTTAACGGTGTTTTACTAACAAGATATGGTGCATGATAGTGAGATCATATGGATTTAAAAAAAAATGATAATAGAGGTGACTTCCCTTCAAGTTTTAAATAGCTTAAACATGTTTCAATAGGGTCATATTTATGTTGATTACAAATATTTCAAAGATAAAATATCTAATTGGTAGAAGCAAAGTTAACCATTTGATCTTGTCAGGCCCCTTCAATTTCTCAAATTTGTAATTAACATACCTTCACAAAAGGGCTTTCACTATCCAGCATCACAATTTGAAACACATCTTGTTCATTGTCACCATTAGTGCTTTCAATTTGAAGAACACCCTTGGTCACTCGATGGTGCCCTGCACTTTCAATTTGAGGAACACCCTTGGTCACTCTACAGTGCCCTTGTTACATTGCATGTATAGAGGTATGTTTCAGAAAGAAGGCGAGTATCTAAAATTGTAGAGTCTAAGTATTCGATAACATTGAATTTCTAAATAAAAGATAAAAGGTTTTGACACAGAATTATTTTGTTTTTAAAATAATTATTAGCTTGTAATATCATAAGTATGATCAAAATGTAAAGTTCGATACGACAAATAGAGATGGTTTCAAGGAGTGCTAATAGTTTTCCTCTATCACTAAATGAATTCTAGACATACTCGTGAACACATCCAACACTGATGCGAATAGAGCCTATAGTTCTGTTTATTTGTTCTAAAGAAAAGTTACAAAAGCATGTGTCACAAAGCATAGGGACTTACCATGAAATATTTTCCAAGTGTTCTTCTATTGTCTATCCCTATCAATGTCGAGGAAGGTGGAATACGAAATTATACTCTATGTGATACAAATGGTCCAACATGATAATCAATCTTTATATGTTCATAATCAACTCTATGAGATTATACAACCTAGACACACAATTTTAAAATATGTTGTTTGAATTGAAAACTAGTAGATGATTGCTTCATAGAGATTAATGTTGAATTATGGGAGTCACAATATAGAGGTGGATAGAGACTAATGAATCAAATATTTTGTTAAGATCTTTCCAAATTGGGACTTGGGAATTGAATTGAAAATTTATACTTGATGTATCTTGAATTAATAGAGAAAATATTTTCTCTTTGAAATTAACGAAAAACTAAAGTTTTGGGCTAAGAGTGGGTAAGGAAATAAACAAAAAATCAAGTGCTACATTTACCCATTTTGCAACAATTTTTTTTATATCCTCCTCGTGGATATTTTTGTCCAACTTCCTCATAAAAAATTCCATTGATATTTGATGTGCTTCGAGATCAATATACCTAATATAAAACCCCAAAAGGAAGAGAGTTTCATGCTTAAATAAAGTAACATGCATGCAAAAATCTTTGGCTTAACGTGAAAACCAAAAACAAAATCAACTAATGTTGCAAATTTTGTGCACAATGAGCCCAAAGTTTGAATTGAAACTAAAAATTCAAAATACTTTTTAGCTAAATAAGTGGAAAATCCAACTATGTGCACACATTTAAAAGTATATCAACCCAATAAATGGGAAATATATCAAACCAATGAGGAGTAAATTTCAGTGATGGAATAACAAAAGCATCAGTAATCTCTAGTTTTACATGAACAACTCCTCTAATTCTATTGAAGCAACCTGAAGAAATATAAGTTTTATCTAAGAAGATCGATATTTTGAATTTTTATTTAACTAGAAAGGTACCTGAAATGCTTTGTACCTGATCAAACCCTTTATTCTATCCACAAAAAAAGGAAGCCTTCCTCATCAATGTAACATAGATCCCTAGTTTTCATCCATCCTTCCGAGTCTAAAGTTGTCTCAGTTCCTTCATCATTACCAAGATAACCTACATGGAGCAACTCAAACCTTCATATTTTTTTTTCTACCTAGAATTTGGGAAAATTCAGCCCGTCAAAGAGAAGAGACTATTATGACATCATGTTAAACCAATGATTTCATACTTATTCAAAATATTGCGTACATCACTTTCTCCAAACATAAATTCATTTTCTGGGAAATATTATTCCTGCTTGAAAGATAATGTGGCTACAAAAAGCTACAGAACATATGCCATTAATATTTCACGAGAGCACAAGGTGTGTGCCTGTGGGGGGACAAACTAACTTGATGATTGCATTTAAATAGAAATGGTGGAGATTACTTAAGACAATTTTGGGCATGGGGTTTAACATGATTACCAGGCACCCATGTTGTCATTCTCTCTAGGAAGTTAAAGACTTGTTTCTTATGGTATTTTAATCATCGTAACATAAATCTTTAATATTTTTATCATAGTAATGAACGTAATGAAAGTATTATCCAAATCACTCTCTCAAAATCAAAAAAATAAAAACATATTGAAATCAACCAAGTTTGCAAATTATTTAAATGTTGTGAAAGTAGTCTCCAAGGGAAAAATGAAATTATGACTTGGGAACACATTTCATGATTGTAGGTACTTGAAACCAGAGTCCTTTCTGGTTAGGAGGCATAGTTTTTCCAGTAGTCGTGTCCACCACATTAGCTTCCACATTACATTATTGAAAAGGAAAGAAAAAATTTAATCAACCAATTATTGTTACACCGATAAAGAGAGGAACATGCAATGTACATGAATAATTTTTCCAAGTGTAAATGACAATCATATTCGTACCAAAAAATTATTTAAAACATAGTATATTAACCCACAACCATCATGCTTTATCAACTCCTTAGGAAACAAGGATTGATAAATACATATCAATGCAGAGCAAAGATGCAAATTTCTTCACCACTACTCCTTTTCCATTTTGGTCGGCCCCAACCTTATCCTTTTTTGTGCAACACCCACCTCCTTTAACTTTACATCTATCTCTCTCACACACACATGCACACACTACCTTTAACATTATGTGTACATCACACACACATATTAAATATTTAACTTTTTTTATACTTTTATTACAAACACATACACATATTGAAATATGATGATAATGATGATGAGAATTTACTAAAGCCTATATGGTCTATCATACCTTAAGAAGGTAAGTGATTAATTAGAATTCCTTAACATTTTATTTCTATGCTAAAACGGAAATGAAAGAAATACTCCTAGATCACCATAGTTTTTCTCAGTTAAAAGGTTAAGAAGGTTGGTAGTGTGATTAATATTTTTAAAATTAGATCGAGTATGAATATAATATGGATAATCTAAGAGAAAGTGTTCTTGGTCTTTAATCCTCCTAATATTGCACAAGTGACAAACTCTTTCATCTCATGGTGGTTTGGGAATTTACCAACACACAGTTTCACTATGAAATTCATGATAATTTGTTCTAATCTTGGCAATGTTGTACTTCTTCTTAACACTAGTCAAGATAGAGAGATAGTTTTCGTTTTCAAGAATGAGATTGATCACCTCCTTATAATATCATAGTTTTCATTTTCCATATTTCCACACAATTGCTCCTTAAATTTTGAAGTAATAATATTTTAATATTATCTTAATTCTTCAAGATTATCTCCTCCTTCATTCCCTAATGGTCTAGTAAAGATTAGGAACCATTATATCACCCTTGCCTGAGTTGAAGGTGAGACTTTTGACTAGAGTTAGAAGCAATTTTAGGAAACCTCTTGGAATCCATGTTGTATAACTTCTTCTTATACATAAGATATCTAGTCTTAGCCATGCTTTCAATGGGGAAACATTTGTTTGAATAAGGAGGATAGGGTATCGAGTATTTCCTTTAATCTTGGGGTTACAAGTTATAAATTTCATTTGGATTTTCTCAATATTCCTCCATAAATATTTGGGTATACTACACCCCCAAACTTTAGATGCATGTAAAATAATAGGAGTGACAAGAGTATAAACGAGAAACTTATTTTTATATCCAATCTAAATATCTACAAAGTTACAATTATCTTTAAACCCATAGTAATATTTTCAACCTCCATTTATACTTTTCTCCATGATATAATTCCAATTGACCTTATGATGGATGTTAATTCCCAAATATTTTTATGAAATAACTCCCTTCAAGGAGGTATTGTCGTAAGTCAGAGTATCATAGGTGATATTTTTGGATTTAATTATCATAACTTTAGTTTTTTTAGTTTTTACAATCATATCCCTCTTGGAGTAGAAATCTTGGAGGATTTTGAATTGTTTGTCAATATCACAATGATTACTTGCCAAAGGATAATATTGTTAGCATAGAGGAGAAGATTTATGACCATACGAGTGAGCATTCGGCCAACACAAGTTGCATCCTCGAAACACTCTTCTAGCTTATCAATGTATATGCCAAAAATGGTAAGGGATAATATTGCTTCACTCCAATATTGCATTTAATTTCCTTTGACCAAACCTTAAGGGTCTTAAGCTTGGTAATAACATTGTCGTTGCAACATTCATTTGCAATTATCCTCCATAGTTGAATGATATCTCCTAAACCCGACTTGGCCTTTAACTCTTTTACCATGGCTTTCAAACCAAAGGCTAATCTTCTTTTTCAAAATTTAAGAGTTTGATTTTTTTTTATCCACATGGATTTGAAATTTGAATCTCATTATTTGAATATTACTTCAAAACATAATAACTTCCACTATGGGCTAAGAGTTTTAATTTATTTTTAATTTTATTAAAAATAAATTGTTAAAAATAAATTTAAACTTTTATTATACACACATATAAAGTATATAAGTGCCATGAATTTTAATTTATTTTCAATTTTATAAAAAAATAAAGAGTAGTCTTTAAGTGTGACTTTTTGGAGTTTTTTGGTAGTAATCCGCTGAAAAAATTTGTGGTTAAATCTTGATTTGGGTTGTTTTAATTGGATTTTTGACTACATATATGGATTCAACACCCTAAAAAACCCTTGTGCAGCTTTGATTGTGATCCAGGTGGATATTGGTGGCCACCCACCTATTCCACTTGGGGCCCCACCATTTCTTCTTTCAGTTTTTCAGTTTCCTTAACTATAACACATTTTACTATTTTTAGCAATTTTTCGGGTCTTGAACTTCTGGAGCCATTTTGAGGCCCTAAACAATGTTTTTTTTCAAACCTAGTTAAACATTGTAGTCCTTGGATAGGTCTTTCTAACAAGGTATTGTGTGCACCAGACGGAGAACGGATGCCAAAGTTACGTTCCCAGGAGGATTGATGTGCCAGTTTACCCAAATGGGGCCCATGGTTTTGGAGCTTCATCTCCTAGGGTTAGGTTTTTGGATGTTTATGGTTTTCCATTGTTTATTAATAATAAATAGGCCCTTGAGCCTCATTGTAACACATTTCAAAGGCTTGTATCCGCCACATCTATTCGAAGAGATAAGCTACCATCGCCCTAGCCAGTTTATTTCCATTCTATCTATAAGCATATTTCACTTATTTGTTATTAATGAAATGAAGATTTATTTATGTTTCATCTCTACTTTTATGTGTATTTCTGTATTTCATTGTGTTCCTGCATAAATCTAGATAAGTGATATCAGAGTGGTCTTCTCTTTCTCGATCCTTCTTTGCATGTCCCCAATGAGGTCAGGGTATAAGGATTTAGGGCTCGATCTGATTGAACCTTTGCAAGATCAACCTTGCAAACCCCAACGACCGCTAATGGGGGAAGAAAATAAAGATGAGGGAGCAAGAGATCCTATCAAAATATTGCTCAAGGAGGCCCTAAAGATACAAAGGAATGTGATGATGGATAACTTTTCCCAAATCCTTCAATGACTGCCCACTGGTAGCACATCTACATCCAACAGTCACTCTGGAGCTGCCACTCATTTTAAGGTACAAGTAAAATTTGACATTTTCGTATTTGAGGACCAAACAAATGCATACGTTGTAGATAGATGGTTGAATCTATTAGAAGGATATTTCTCGGTTCATGACTTTTCCGACTGAGAGAAGATTATTTTTGCACTCCTAAAAGTCGTCCCCCATGTCAAGGACTAGTGGGAAACCTCTTGTGAGAAAAATGCTGAGGGGGAACCCTCTCTGTTCTCAGTCATACCCACTTGGAATTATTTTCGAGATGCCATCAAGGAACAATATTATCCCGTGGGGAGCTATGAGGACAAGTACGTATAATGGACTATGCTACAATAGTAAAGGGATCAAGATGCGCATGAGCTTACAAATCTATTCCATACCCCGTGCACAAATTTGGGTGTCAAATATTTAGAGAAACATTTGGTGTTGAAGTGCCGTAGTTGTCTACCCATATACATTTAGGAGGAAATTGAGTTCCTCGACATCCTCTCTTGGTACGTCATACAAGTATGCTGCCAAGATTGAGAAGAAATTCAAATAGAAGAATTGGGACTTTGGATCTGTGTATCAAAAGAAATTGAAAGGTGCCCCCATACCATAAAACAAAAGGAAAATACATGGCATGGAAGCCCAAGATAACCTGCCAAATCCACAAGAAAATAAGAACACTGTGAAGGTGAAGAAGCACAGGGGAAGTGGTGTGAGTTTCATAAGAGCTCCACTCACAACACCAGTGAGTGCCAGGCCAAGCAGTCACTAGTGGCTAAGATGAAGGCTTCTGAATCAGATGCATACTCCGAATCTAAATCATAACCTAACAAGGGGAATGACAAAGGGAACCAAATTATCGATGCGGAGCCCAACTCCACCATTTCCACCATGAAGATACAAACAGAGGAATCATAATATCTAGAGGAGAAGCGTCTCTTCCACTCCCAGATATGGGTAAAGCGTTTCTCGCTACAGTTCACTTTCGATAGTGGGAGCCAAAAGAAACTCATTTCAGTAGAGGTCGTGAAGTGATTGGGCTTTCCGACCATAGAACACCCATAGTAGTACACCATCGGGTGGCTTCACCAAGGACAAGATCTCTGCATCAGCCAGTAGTGCTGCCTTCCCCACGACATCAAGCCCTTCACAGATGAGGTATTATGTGACATTAATCCTCTTGATGTTTGTGATGTATTATTAGGCCAACCATACTTGTGGCAACAACATGTTGTGTATGAGTCCTGACCTCGCACTGTTATTGTTACTTTGGGAAATAAGTTGTACAGGATACCAGAGGTACCACCGCCTGCTGCTATCTCTTTTGTTACTGGAAAACAATGCAGTAATCTCATTTCCAAAACTAGGAATTTTTCTTTCCTGATTACCCTCCCTCAAGGAAATAAGAAGATTATGGCCATGACCTCCATACATGGCTCCTTTGCACGACAAAAACAAATGAACAAGGTCGTGGAGGAGTACATGGACATCTTAACCTCGCCTGTAGGGATGCCTCTGCACTGTCAAGGCAAGCACCCCATTAATCTGACCCCAGGTGCACTGCTGCCTAATGGATCGATATATCGGCGCTTTGTTATATAGAACTTCGAAATCAAGAGAAATATTCAGGTGATGCTACATAAAGGTCACATCCGATTGAGTTCATCGCCCTATGGGAGCCCGGTTGTGTTGGTGCAAAAGAAGGATAGGACCTCAAGACTCTGTATTGACTATCAGGTGATAAACAAGATGACTGTTCAGAATAGGTACTTGATCCCACAGATTGATGACCTTATGGAGCAACTGAAAGGGGCGAAATATTTCAGGAAGATCGACTTGAAGTTTAGGTATCACCAGGTACCAATCAAACCTTCCACTGTGTGTAAGAATGCCTTTCAATCCAAGGAGGGCCTTTTTGAATGGCTGGTCATGCCTTTCAGGTTGACGAATGGTCCCGCAACCTTGATGAGGCTGATGGACAACATCTTGCAACCATTCACAATCTGATTTGTAGTAGTGTACTTGGATGACATCCTAATCTTCAGCAAGACTTGGGAAGAGCACCTCCACCACATCTGATAGGTCCTCCAAACACTGTGGCAACACAAGTTGTGTGCCAATTTGGAGAAGTGCACTTTCGGCATGACTGAGGTGCGATATTTGGGATACATTATTGATGAGCGGGAGGTGCATGTGGATCCAACCAACGTCCAATTCATTCAAGACTGGCCAGCCCCAACCACTCTAATAGAGCTTCGTAGCTTTCTTGGTCTTGCTAATTTCTACCACAGGTTCATGTTGGGATTCTCTCATATCACTTGGCCCTTGAATCAAGTAACCAAGGGAGGAGAAAAAGCAAATATATTTTGTTTGGAATCTCAATAGAAGGCGTTTGTAGAATTGAAACATCATCTCTACTCTGGCCAAGTGCTCACATTACCACACTTGCAACAACCATTTGAGATTGAGACAAATGCCTTTAACTATGCTATTGGGGCAGTTCTTACTCAATAGGGGCTGCCAGTGGCATATCATAGTGAGACAATGTCCAACAAAGTCCGTAAGTATCCCACTTATGAAAATGAAATGTTTTCCATTGTGCAGGCTCACCAAAAATGAAAGCATTACATTATGGGGAAGGAAATGGTCATCCACATAGACTAATGAACCCTGCAGTTCAGACAGATGCAAGGGAAGTTATAGAAAAATCACCATCAGAAGTGGTCCACATATCAGCAACAGTTTCATTTCAAAATAAAGTACAAGAAGGGAAGCACTAATAATGTTGCAGACTACCTCAACCAACCACTGATCATGGTGCTAAACATCGTTCTAAACTCTTGTGGGCAAGAGACTTCTAATTTCTCGCTTCTCTACAAGAGCGATCTGGAATTCAGAAATACATACAAGAAACTCTTGGAAGGTACGCAAGTTCCAAATTTTCAACTCCAGGATGCACTGCTTTCATTAGGGGAATTTTGAGGTCTAAAATGGGCCTCCTAAGAAAAATGTACAACCAAAATAATCTTTATAAGAACCAATAGGATTCAATATGATGATGTAAACCATGGGGGATGATTCACCAAAGCTAAAGTTGGGACAAACCAGAGGTGATTTGACACCTCTGGCAACCACCTTCAATGATTTTCTGGTCTCCTGGTCCTCCTCTCCTCTCTGGCTTTCCATGGCAGTTTTACATGCCATATTTATGGTATTCTATGACACGCTAGATATTCCCTATTGTACGTGAACTATTTAACATGGTAACATTAATGCAATTTCGAATTTCAATTTTGTTGCTTTTGCCGCTCATTTGAATTTCAAATTCACCCTCCAACGTCATATGTGTATTGGTGGATTACAGACTCGCACCAGAGCACCACCTTCCTGCGGCCTGTGACCATTCATTTGGAGCTCTTCTGTGGCTCTGCTGAGTGGCCTTCGAGAAGAGATATGAGTCATGGATCAGTCGACATTCAATGGATGTGTTTTGATGGGGGAAGAACTGGGGGCAACCTCTTTCAGCAGGTGCTTCTCAGCACTTTCGCCAACCCCGTGATTTCCTGCATCCTGTTTGTGTGTGAGGAGGTGTTTCCATACATCCTAGATAAGTGATATCTACGAGAAGCGAATCGGAGATGGAGATTTCACCCGATTTTGTGCTTTTGTCTTTGGATATGGCCAATAAGTTCTTGAAATTCTCTGTGCGAGAGGAGTTCAACACCAAAGATCATCCCATCACAAACCCAATGGGACCTGATGCTCCGCCTCTAAAGGATTTGAAGTTTCCGCGCATATTGTTGGTCATTGTTGACACAGACCTTATGCGTGATATAGAGCTAGAGTATTGCGAAGCCATGAAAAGTGTTAGGCATGATGTGGAGGTATTTCTTTATCAAGGTGTTAGGCCACAGTTTCTATCTCAATGATATTGCTATAAAAAATGATCAGCACAATGCTTAGGAAACGTCTAATATGCTTCAGGCATTGAATTTGTGAAGAGATTTTTAGCGTGGAGCCATGATACTTGAAGAAGTGGTAGGCATGCTGGAAGAAAAAGGAAAGAAAAAGACGTTGTTCTGGGGTCTTCCAGATGATTAGACAAAGTTTATACGTTATTTTTCCTCAATGATAATGAATGAATAATAACTTGCCGACTCCTATAGCTATCAAAGTGGAATCAATGACTTGTAAATTGTCGACCATACTTTATTTTGGAAGAAGAATTGTATAATAACCGCTTGTTAAAGCATTTTGACATTTCTCCCATTTAAAATTTGAAGCTTTGAACGTAGTGGGAGAACTCACACTCTATCTGGATGCACCATTTATATGGGCTGTGAAGGCCGATTTATATATGTACGATAAATAATTAGTTAAATTAAAGTATTTTCTATTTACAAAATATTTCTTTGAAGTTTTTGTTTATAATTGATGTTGTAAATATTTCTTTGAAGTTTTTTTTTATAATTGATGAAAATAATATTTTCCCTTTGTTCTATTTTTAAAATTGATTTTAAAATGATTCAAAATATTAAATGCTTTAAAAAAAAATATGAATAATAAATAAAATATCTCAAAAATCAGATTCAAAAATATTGACTTGCATTTAAAAAGATATTAATAAAAAGGGAAAAGAACATTTTAGTAAATAAAATATTTCAATTCAAAAATAAAATATTTCAATATTCATGTTAATTAAAAAGTCTCAATTTTAACTATATGTATATAGTATATATGGTTCGAAAAAATTATAGTTAAAACATTTCAAGGGTTTCACTATTTTACATTATAGTTCTTTAAGTGCATTTTTTGTGTCAATTTTGTTTAAAATCTACCAAGGACTTGAAGAACTTGGAAATTTAAACAACCCAAGTGCCAAAGGAAATTTCCAAGGCGTTGAATCCATTTATATATTCAAAATTACACATGATATATATATATATATATATATATGATGCATCCTAACCACGGATCTAGCAAGTGCCCAAGAGACCAAATCTTCCAAGGTGCAAATTTTTTTTCAATGTTTTACACTCTGAAAGAGGTTTGCACCTCAAGAGACATTTGATCCATCTTAGCACTTGCTAGATCCATGGTTAATATATATCTATATTGGTTTATATAGCTAATGTAGTTATGAAATAAGAGAGAAGATAAATTTTACAATGGGAGAAGGAAAGTGAGTCTCTAACATAGAGGAGAAGAAAAATATTACACATGAGAGAAAAATGATGAATGAGGGAGAGAAGAAGAGGCAACCCTATCATATAAGAGAAAAAATATTATTAATAAGAGAAAATTAGGATAAGGAGAAAAATAGCGGCATCACTCATACAAGAGTGTTTTTCAAAAAGATTAAAAAGAGGAGGGCATAAATATTAGGAGAAGGGTTCCAATGTGTTAATATTAGGTAAACAAATTTAGGAAGAGAAGTACAAATGAAAGGAATTACAAATAATAATACAAGGAAAGGATAACATGTAATAGTTATGGATAAAGAGAAGAGAAAAAGGGAATGAGAGAAATAGACAGTATGAAGCAATTTGAAAATTACACTCACTAGTTAAAATTGCAAAAATAAAAGAAAGAAGAAGAAAGTAGAAAGAATACTAAGTTCAATTGTTGGCTTATAAGAAAGTTGTTTCACCAATTAAACCTCTAGAAAGATAATTCATGACTCATGAAGAAATAAAAAATGTCCAATACTAGATATCCAAGTTGAAAGGTGAGTTATCATGGTTGCATTAGTAAAATATATGGAGAAAAATAATTAAAAAATAAAAAAATTCATGAATTCCATGGAAAATATCTTATCATAGATGCTTTAATATCTCTCTCTCTCTCTCTCTCGCTCTCTCTCTCTCTCTCTCTCTCTCTCTCGCTCTCTCTCTCACTATATATATATATATGGAGATCATACGAAATCATGAAAATAAGGAGAATAATTGTGTTGAAACTCAATCACATATATGAAGTAGTTTATCATGATTTGAGAGAACGCATATTGAATCAGATAACCATAATCATTATTTTTCAATCTAATATTCATTTTTTTGGGATTGACATCAACACCAAGGAACTACTTCATTCTGAATGTTGATATGAGAGAGTTAGAGGTTAATGATTATATAACATGGATATTCAAAATGGAGTAATACTTTGCTCTACACTAGGTGATTGCCTTACAAAAATTTAAATGCAATATCTATGTATTTAGAACAAAATCAATTTGTATGGTATCAATGTCTTTATGTAAGGATAAATGATTCTATAGTTTCTCGGTCAATTTTCACAATGGAATTGATAATACATTATAGGGATATTAGTATAAATTTATTATTTATTCAATTGGTATACCTTCAAAAAACATGTCTAATTACAAAGTACATTCAACAATTCCAAAACTTGAGTCGTATGGTAAATAATATTTTAGAGTTCAATTTGTTAGACATCTTTGTGGGAAATTCAATACAAAGAATACAACATCAGTCACATCTCCTTAATATCTAAATCATGTTTTCACTCTCGAAAGGAAAGTCGTATGTAAGGATAGGCCTCCTAGATGAGTGGTCACTAACAGATATAGAGTACATCATGCTCCCTCTCCTAGCCTCATCCAATTGACAAGGTTGACACCTCAAAAAATGGATGAAAAAAGCAAAAAATTAATATGCTTTAGTTTTTGCAGGAAGTATAATAAGGGGCATGAATGGAGTGAGAATAATGTATTCTACATATATTATAAAGACAAAGAAAATCATGAATTAGCACTGCCACAACATATAGAGCTAGACGAGACTACTCAAACAACACACTCTCACACATTGGTTGGCATCTTCACTCCACAAACCCTAAAGATAGAAGGATATATCAAAGAGAAAAAGATAACAATATGGATAAATTTTTGTAGTGCACATAATTTCAACAATTACAAATTGGAAAATCCTCTCAATTATTTTGTATTTCTAACACCAAAATTTCAAATTATTGATGGAGGTACCATAAAGTGTTCATGGAAGTGCCATTGTACCAAGCTTAGTATGGGGAATTATTTATTGGATACTCTTTTGATTGAAATATAAATATTAGTGTCTAATTTTTACAATCATTGGAATAATGGCCCTTAATTTTCAAGTCGTTTCCTTGAGATTCTAATTAGTAGGAAAGGAAATTGAGCATAGATATATTCAATGGAAACACTATAAAGGGATAATCTCTAACAGCATGAAAAATTACCCAAAAAGGAACACCATGGTGTAACTAGAAAATTATGCTCATTAGATTTTCAAAGATATATATATATCCTCTACTACAATGTATCTTCGAAAAATTATAAACAATCATTTCAAGAGATTTTCAAAGATGTGAAAAAGGTGTTCCACCTCCTTCAGATCATGACCATGCTATTCATTTGCAACCTAGAAGTGTACTGCCTAACATAGGCCTTAAGGATATTATTATCCTAAAAAGAGTGATATTGAGTGTTTGATTCAAGAAATGTTAGAGGTTGACATCATACAACCTAGCCATAGTCTGGATTCTCTTCACTATTGATGATGGTTACAAAAAATGATGCTTCATGGTATACGTGTTTAGATAAATTAACATTGATGTATTATGGCCCCTATAAAGTGTTGTAGATGATTGGAAGTATGGCTTACATATTGGAGTTGCTTCCAACTTCATGTGTACATCCAAAGTTCCATGTTTCTTTCTTAAATAAGGTAATGGGTTACACGATCCCAATCCAAACTACTTTACCAAATATCAACGAAGAAGGAAAAATATTATCTGAACGAGAAATTTTTTTGAAACAAGGATTAACTAGCTAATAAATTGAGAAATTACTAATTACATCATCAAATGGAAGAAAATAACAATGGAAGAGTGACATGGAAAGATGTGTTATTCATCTAGACACACCTGTAATTAATAGTGTTGCATAAAACACTTTTTTGAATGGGAAGAGCATGTTAATCCCTAGAAAATCCCCATGTTAACCCTAAAATCCTTTATTAAATCTATATATTTGGTTATTTCATTTCTATTGTTATATTGTTATGTAGGCTAGAACCTTTCATAGTACACATTCATTATAGTTGTACTCTTTGTCTCCTACACACACACACACATATATATATAGAGAGAGAGAGCCCAGGTTTCAGTCATAATCCCATTTCTTGTATTATATTCATTATAAATGGTTGTTCCACCCCTAAAGTAGATCATTTCATTGAACTCTTATTGTTTTTTAGCTACATTTTGACTGTTTATGTTGGACATTGGATAAACCAACACTCTCCGTGTGTTTCGTGACATGGAATAACCACCTCTCGTGGATCCTTATCTCTGGAGATGCGATCGTTGACTAACACCTACAGGTTTTGGTCTAACAGTAATCGTGATTCCCAATAAGTGGTATCAGAGCATAGGTCACGAGTTTGATACACACCCGGCTCGCGTTGGGGGGGAGATTGTTGGACATTGGATAAACCAACACTCCCCGTGTGTTTCGTGACATGGACTAACCGCCTCTCGTGGATCCTTATCTCTGGCGATGCAATCGTTGACTAACACCTGTGGGTTTTGTTCTAATGGCAATCTTGATTCCCAATAGTTTATAATAAACGAAATCCATGGAATAAGGCAAACATATTTGTTTGTATTAAGCAGTCTTATAACATACTAGTGCACACTTTCACTAGTAAATTCCTTTTGCAAACTTGCTTTGAATATTTTCCATCTTCACCTCTATATGAATTATATATGGATAACATGGAGAAAGGGAAGACACCATAGGAGAACTACTGAAGGTTGAAAATTTCATTGACAAGATTAGGTAGATCCATTTGCAAGTATATAGGACATTAAAGAAGCGATAAGAAAGGTACATGGTCCTCCTTAACCAACATATAATTAAGAAGAGAGTCATGGTAGTCTATTGAGTCTAGTTTCATCTAACCAAGGAAATATTGCAAGGTCCTAGGAAGAATATCAAGGCGCTATGATATGATGCTTTTGAAGTGTTGTAAAAGGTAGGTGACAATGCTTATAAAATTTGTCTACCTTTATATATGTGCATTTATTCAATATATAAATGTTGAAAATTTTAAGCTCTATAAGCCTTCCATGTTATATTAGGAAAATGATGGGTAGATCTTACTTACCATAGAGGAGATAACACTAGAAGCTCAAGTGGAGTTAAAAAAAACATATAGACTTGTAAAATAAGTCAAGAACAACTAGATAAGGGAAAGAAGAATTCTTGTAGGTTGTATTTAATGATAAGTTAGAATCTAAGAAAATCCAAATGTAAAATAGAGAGGAGGTAGAGGGGAATTTTCATCACCTCCTTTAGTAAAATGTTTTGAGCATGAAAATCCTCCCAAAATGGAGAGGTATAATTTGAAATGACTCACTATATAAAAAA
The DNA here is from genome assembly GCA_034641835.2 of Pinus albicaulis. NCBI lineage: Eukaryota > Viridiplantae > Streptophyta > Pinopsida > Pinales > Pinaceae > Pinus > Pinus albicaulis. Next base: position 401,879,886 of record CM076569.1, on the reverse strand, counting down.
AATTCTATTATGGTACCATTTGAGTGGAAAATTTGAAGCTACTGACATGTAGGGTCCATTTTAAGGATATATCCTATTTTAGTGATTTAGGGTCTTCAAAATTGGTAAGATCATTTGAAATATTTAATGGATATTTTTGGGGTCAAAACTTTGCAAATATAATCCATATCCCTCCAGTTTTTTTCTAAATATCAATAGCTTTTTAATATTCCAAATATTACCTTAATAAAAAGCCTATATGAGAAAGTTATTCCTCCTAAAAATCAACCTATGATTTTTTACTTCCATGATATTAAGTGGATGCCATATCAATTTCAAATACTGACACATATGGAGCTAGTCATTTATGGAATTTCTATTTCATTTTATAGGGTCTAAAAAATTAACCATAATCATGAGTGGAGGTATGGAAAATCCCTTACCCTAACCTTAGATTACTATGAAAATATGTTACATATTGCATTATTAGGAAACAAATGGATTCAATTCTAGTTTTATTGATTTGATCTCCAAAGTTTAACAAAGAAAATAAGTGGAATATTATGACTAAAATCGAGAAAGTAGAATACCTTGTAGCATCCAGGTAACACTATTTGTGGTATCTCCATAGTGAATTCATCTTCGTTTACAATGATATTTCATACTTAAGAAGAAAATAAGAACAATAATCACCTTTTGGGTGGGTATATCTTGTATTAATTGTGTAGATGGTGTGGTGTTTCTTGTTTTAGCTCCTTTTACTGCATTCTCAATATAATATCATAATTTAAAACTATGTTTTGCATAAATTTTCAATGGAATATTTGTGACAATTTATAGATAATTAAGTGATAATAAAATAATAAACTCCATGCTTTGGAACAAATCAACATGTAAATCTAAAAAGATGAAAAAATTAAATACCTAAAGAAAGGAAATTAAAATTACTCTTTTCATTTATTTAAGACTTATAAACACTAGCTAGATATATCTTATGTTAGGATCTACCAACCACCAAGACAGAATGGAAAAAAATTGAGATCCAAGTATCTCATTACTGTTGTGCAGGTAAATCCCCTCTGTGGACAAAGGCGATCCCTCTAGCCCTAGGGTGGGTCTAGAAACTACGGTAACATACTAACATCTGCCTTCGTAGGTTGTAAATGAAATTCAAAGCAAGGAATATGACCTACCTTGTTCTAATGCTATGTTTTCGTCTTCTGTCAAAGATTCTTGATTCATCACTCTTCTCAAGCTTGATACACGCTGCTACCAACGCTTGGTTACCTGTACATACAGTCAAGACACCACGACAAGCGTAAAACCATGACAAACATAAAACAATTACAACCTATCTAACTGATCAAGGAATGCTAGAAATATCATTATAATTGTAAACAAGAGTGGAAGATAAACATCAGTTGCATTTTATTATGATAAAGACAAGGGGAGTTTACAACCAAGCCTTGATGTTGAGGCTTTCCTTCGACAGGTCTGTATCCAAGCACGTTTGAAACACCCTCATACACGAAGGTCTAAGATCTCACTATGTTCTTAACACACAAAAACAATCACACTCTTCTCTATTCTCCCGAAGCTATAATTGCTTCTCCTCTCTAGCTCACTCTAACCAGCCAACTCTAACTAAGGCAACAGAGGTGAAAGAGGTCCCCTTATATAGCAATGGAGGACGAGGATATGGGCCCTCAAATAATGGGAAAAGATCTTATCCTTTGGAGTAGTTCCTAGTTTATGGCAACAAGAAGCCCAAAGGGGAATTCCTCGGCCATATCCTCAAAACAAACCTCCATCTCTCCGCTTCGCGAAGCATCTAGTCACGGCAGCTTCGCTTCTATTTAAAAAATTTTCCAAAAGAGGATCGAAGCAGGTCTGACATTAAGACAGAGCGCCAATCGGCGTGGGTACCAGTGCAAATATCTTCTATCAGTGCGGGTCAGACACTGAGACAAAGCGCTGACCTTGAAAACCAGGTTTTTATAGGGATCTTCTAGAAAAGTAGTAAAGGGAGATGAATTAGCAAACCAAGTGTGGTTCAGGGGTATGTACTCCATGCTTGGAAAGTACACAAGGGTCACTGTATGGGTCATCTAGGATCAAGGAACAGGGAGTATAGGGACAGTGACAAATCGTTGTGTAATAGATGCCCCCTAAAGTATGAATTCCGAACATGAGTGAGGGGTGAAATTATTTACAAGTACATGGAAGGAACTAGACGCTACCGTCAGGAGACCTACAAATCAAGCATAGATACATATACATAACTAGAATCTCTGATGAAAATACACGAATCAAGGTATGGACGTGACCATCCATAAAATATACCATGGTATGGTCGCAGCCATCTGTAAAAGAGACTCATGGTATGGTCGCAGCCATCCATCTGACAAGGATCTCATAGAGACTCATGGTATGGTCGTAGCCATCCAATTGAAAGAACATGTATCCAATCATGCACAAATCATATCGCCTCGCAACCTGAACTCTAGAGAATAAAATCCAGGGTCTTGTGCTCTGTCACAACCCGATCAAGTATAATTTCAAGCATGCGAATAAATGAGCTGAAGTCGAACATGTAGGAAAATTGCCTTATTACCAGCTAATGATGAAAGTTGTTAACAGGCGCGAGAGATACCACCAATAATGCCAATGGTTCTTAAGGTATTACTAGTACAATCCATGGAATGTGAACAATGAGCTGAAGTCGAACACCCGTGAAATCACCTGATCGAAAGTCAATGATGTGAACCTGTCGTCGAATGCGAAGAAATTTCCATTGAGGCATGCATGCTCTAAGGTACCAGATAGGAGTCTCTAGATTGACTTCGCGAATAATGAGTTGAAGTCGACGGGAAGTGATCCGTCAAAGGATGGTCATAATGAATCCCACATCATCGACATGAAACAGAGAATCTGATATGAGTGTTAATCAAGACTGAAACAAAGGATCAAGGAATGTAAAAATTGCAGAAGGATTTTCTCTTGAACATATTGGTGACACGACTCTGGAATTTGGCATCATTTGACTCAAATAGGATCAAAGGTCATGTTGACAAGATTGGTAATCGAATGAGAGGAAAACAGATTTCCCAAACCCATGGAGGCAAAGTGAGAGGGTGAAGATATCCCAACTTGACACGAACTTCAGATAAGTGTCATGTTCAAGGGTGACATACTTCCGACACAACTGACAAATAACTTCCATTTTCCCTCACCATTTCTGGCGAGTACCTCTTTATTTTTACACAAGCTTGAAGAGGATAGCATATGATTTTCATATAAGTTTGTCCTTCGAACAAATCCATCCTAGTACATTTTACGAGCCCTAAGAAGGAGGAAGGAGGTTATCGTCATGATGACGAATTTTCGATGTCATTAGGTTTTAACGAGTCTGACAAAGGAAGAACCTGGTGTCTTTTCATGTTTAGAGAGTTTGAAAAGAAGCGGAAAAGAAAACTCCAGTAGGTCCCTTTTCATAGGTAGTCTCACAGATCCGAAAAGGTAGAAAACAATATCTGGGAGAACCTCTTTGTCACGATTAGCTAAGGTATTCCTTTTTCGTAAATATTTTATCCCAGCCAAAAAAAGGGGTAAACGTATACTGGGTAAACGACGTTTCGCAACCTTTAACGAGTTCAGAACGACAAGAGTCTCAGCAATATTTTCAATTTTTGAGAGTCAGAAAAGAGCTGAAATTTGACTCCTCCTGGAGGAATGAGTGGCATTAAGGGTAGCAACTGGTTCCGGTGATGGTGGAACTGCTCAGAACAAGTAAAGTTCAAGAGGCTAGCTAACAAGACCACTCATTGTAGCTGTTCCTTAGGAACATGTAAAACAATCAAGTGAAGGCGTATGATCAGCCAAGCAGATGCTGACGATGGAATGAGAAAACCAAGGTCCATCTGGAAAAATAGGTTGATAAGAAAGCAATCACGAGAGGTAAAATAAGAATGGTTTCATTTTTACACAAGCTTGAAATCAAGAAACTCTGCTTGAAGTTGGTTTCATTTTTACACAAGCTTGAAATAAAGATAAACTATGCTTGAAACCGGTTTCATTTTTACACAAGCTCAAAACGGAAATAAACTATGCTTGAAATGGGTTTCATTTTTACACAAGCTTGAAACATAAACAAACTATGCTTGAAATGGGTTTCATTTTTACACAAGCTTGAAATGAAAACAAACTATGCTTGAAATGGGTTTCATTTTTACACAAGCTTGAAACTCTTTAGAAAACTATGCTTGAAATAAGTTCGCATGCCCCCAGCATGATGACTAAATTCGAGGTACATGCCCCCAGCTTCATGGCATTCATTTAAGTAGACTATTGGCTACTAATAGGTGGATGGAATGAAGGTTCAAATACAAGATCAGGCGGAAGACTCGACTTGGATTTTACGAGATCTAATCGGCGTGGGTCCTAGTGCAAATCTCTGATATCAGCGTGGGTCAGACACTGAGACAAAGTGCTGACCTAGAAAACCAAGTTTTTATAGGGATCTTCCAGAAAAGTTGTATAGGGAGATGAATTGGCAAAGAAAGTGTGGTTTAGGGGTATGTACTCCATGCTTGGAAAGTACACAAGGGTCACTGTATGGGTCCTCCAGGATCAAGGAACGGGGAGTACAGAGATAGTGACAAATGTTTGTGTAACAATGACTTAAATGAACATTATCCATGATGGATACATGTTAGTATATGTGTTTATATCAGAAAAATTGAAGAAATGGTGTTAAATATATATTTATTACTCATTTTAATAAACATATTATAGTGTAGATAATACAAACACACACACACACACACATATATTTATGAAATTTGAGTATATATCCTTTTTTAGTTTAATTATGATATGATTCCTCTCTCTCTCTCTCTCTCTCTATATATATATATATATATATATATATATATAGATATATCAAGAACTAGAACACATTCTCATCCACATATCACATTGTACCCCTATCACTAGAACCCCTTCACTCAACCTAATAGCCAAAATACTATACTTAGTGGTTTATCCAATATTAGAATTGAAGAGTGTGGCATTAATACTATTAATCCTAATCAGGGAAAATTTTATGGATGGAAGTTTATATTAAAGTTTATAAACCTTGGCAAATCTTACTAGTCCCTAATATGCAAATTATAAAACATTTGGCGATATTTTTGTAGAAATATTTAGATTTCCAATGATCTTATACTATTCCATATAATATATTGGCGATTTTAAAGGTAAAATAATGATTTACTATCAAATGTGGGTGAATCATTTTAGAATATGTGGGTGAATCTTTTTTTTTGGAAAAATTATGGAAAATTAGCCTACCTGCGAATATTAGCCCCTAAAATGTTCCCTGATCCTAATCACTTGGATTCCAAGTCTTATATTACATATACTTTATTTTTGAATCAATATGTACATTATGGTCCGAGGGGGGCAACTCAATTGGTGATTGAATAAATGTGAAATCTATGAAAACTCAAAGATCCAAGGTTGAAATCCTCCTGGTTGTGGCCCGGTTTACGAAGAGGATAGATCAGACACCCCCAAAGGTTTTCTAGTATTTACGTGTTAGGTGGGTTATTTGGGTTACTTTGGGATACAAAAAAGAAATTATGTACAATATGAAATTTTATTAACACCATCATAAATACATATTATCTTTGGATTTATCATGTTTTGAGAGGAATAAAATCCTTGGATGTGAAATTGTTTCTTCAAATTTTGATCCCTCTTAGTGCATGATATATTTAGAGTTAAGATGGATCTAACTATGTTTCTTAATATGTATGAAAGGATTGACACTTCTCCCTCATATTAAACAGGATACCATGAAATGGTTGAATGATCATGAGCCAAGATAGATCAAATCCCTAGAGGTGCAAACATTTCCTCAAATTTTGATCCCTATTGGTGCATGATAGATGGAGAGTTCAAGATGGATCTAGCTTGATACTTTATATTTTTTCAATACCACATGTTAACTCTATAGTAAGAATTGAATGCATTATACAGTATAAAATACTATCTAACATAATAAGATATTTTTTCTTTTAATTTTGTTTCCCTCTTTATATCTAACAAAACTGATATAAAATTATTTTATTTAAGGTTGGAATTGAAACATTTGATTCATATTCAATGTTAAAATGTTTTTTATATTAATAATTGTTTCAAATATCTCATGTGAATTTTATGTTGAACATGAAAGGAATTACACATATCTCTTGAAGTAAACTATAAAAATGGTCTTTTAATGCAAAAAAACATTATATATATATATATATATATATATATATATATATATATATATATATATAACAATAATGAGAATATTTATATTGATTTAAAAGATGTGTCAATATAATAGCTATACATTGGGGATTACATTTCATATTTGCATTGAACTTCATTAACATCTAGGAGCATTAAGTCAAATTTATCTTCTTAAGAGTAATACAACCATAACTAACATAGAGTTGGTCTTTACACGTGAATACCTTCCAAAAGGAAGCCAAGATTAAACAAAATGTATAGTACATGCAATCTACATGAGGATATAACCTTAATTATGATTTACTTTCCTAGATCCACCAGCTACTTCAACTCTGGGATGTTTTTTACCTTTGATCTACTAGCACTGGTAGAAACCTTCATGTTTAGAATCAAACTATTTACCAAGGAGCACAACTTCTCAACATGTTAATGAACGTGACTAATTTCATCTTCTTGTTTCTCCACTTTACCTCTAAGTTGCAACTGAAGGTCCATTTCATTGTAGGTAGAAACATATGTTTCATTATGGTGTAATCAAAGTCTCATTATGATAACTTGAATATCATCCAAATAGTCATTGAGTTGAACAATAACATTGTCAAGTTTTCTAGCCATTGTCTTCTAAACCACACACAAGGAGACCCAAACAAGTGTGTATGGTGGTCGAGCAACCACAACTACCAAATCCTCAAGTATACTTGTGGTTTTGAAGGACACAATAAGAACAACACTCATGAACTACTAACCACACATACAATTTGTATTATAGAGTAACTGTGATAGTTGTAGAGCAAGGATGGATACCCTTCAAGGGACTTGAGACAAAAGGAGAGAGATGCGAGCTCTTCTTCCACCTAAAATAAATTTATCTAAGAGCCAAATCACCCAAAGAATATCAAGACAATATCTTCATTCTGGCCAACCATAAAACATTATTTCAAGAGCATCCAAATAGAATTGAAAACTCGATTCTCTTAACTATGTAATGCTCAAGATCAAATATTAGTAAAGTAACATAGAATATTGTAATATTACTGACCTAACAAAAAGGAAACCTTAAGTTTCATAAAACATGGAACTTTCAATATCTTCCAACTCACTTCATGTGGGAGAACCAACCATAGCACCACAATTCTTCAAATATCAAAGGCCACAATAGTGAGACCCTTAAAGGGCTAGAATGTAAATTATTGAGACCCTTGAAATGTTTTGACTATAATTGTTTTCCCAACTATTTTTCATAATATATACATCGATTTTTCCAAAACATATATACTATATACATATAGTTAAAATTGAGACATTTTACTTAACATGAACATTGAAATATTTTATTTTTGAATTGAAATATTTTATTTACTAAAATGTTATTTTCCCTTTTTATTAATATCTTTTTAAATGCAAGTCAATATTTTTTAATCTGGTTTTTGAGGTATTTTATTTATTATTCATATTAATTTTTTTAAACCATTTACTATTTTGAATCATTTTAAAATCATCAATTTTCAAAATAAAGTAAGGGGAAAATATTATTTTCATCAATTATAAACAAAAACTTTAAAGAAATATTTTGTAAATAGATAATACTTTAATTTAACTAATTATTTATCGTACATATATAAACCGGCCTTCACAACCCATATAAAGGCTGCATCCGGATAGAGTGTGAGTTCTCCCACTACGTTCAAAGCTTCAAAGTTTAAATGGCAGAAATGTCAAAATGCTTTAGCAAGCGGTTATTATACAGTTCGTCTTCCAAAATAAAGTATGGTCGACAATTTACAAGTCATTGATTCCACTTTGACAGCTATAGGAGTCGGTAAATTATTATTCATTCATTATCATAAAGGAAAAATAACGTATATACTTTGTCTAATCGCCTGGAAGACCCCAGAACAATGTCCTTTTTTATCCTTTTTCTTCCAACATGCCTATCACTTCTTCAACTATCATGGCCCCACGCTAAAAATCTCTTCACAAATTCAATGCCTGAAGCAGATTAGACGTTTCCTGAGCAATGTGCGGATCATTTTTTATAGCAATATCGTTGAGATAGAGACTGTGGCCTAACACTTTCATAAAGAAATACCTCCACATCATGCCCGACACTTTTTATGGCTTCGCAATACTCCAACTCTGTATCACGCATAAGGTCTGTGTCAGCGATGACTACCAACATGCGCGGAAACTTCAAATCCTTTAGAGGTGGAGCATCAGGTCCCATTGCGTTTGTGATGGGATGATCTCTGGCGGTGAACCCCTCTCGCGCAGACAGTTTCAAGAACTTATTGACCATATCCAGAGTCAAAAGCACAAAATCGGGTGAAATCTCCATCTCCGATTTTCTTCTCGTAGATGTCACTTATCCAGGATGTATGGAAAAACCACGCAAAAAGGATGCAGGAAATCACGGGGTTGGCGAAAGTGCTGAGAAGTGCCTGTTGAAAGAGGTTGCCCCCAGTGCTTCCCCCATCAAAACACATCGGCTGAAATCGGCATGTTGACTGAACCATGACTCATCTCTCTCCTCGAGGGCCACTGAGCAGAGCCACAGAAGAGCTCCAAATGAATGGTCGCAGGCTGCGGGAAGGTGGTGCTCTAGTGCGACTCTGTAATCCACTGATACACATATGACATTGGAGGGTAAATTTGAAATTCAAATGAGCGGCAAAAACAAAAAAATTGAAATTCGAAATTGCATTAATGTTACCGTGTTGAATAGTTCACGTGCAACCGGGATATCTGGCGTGTCATAGAATATCATAAATATGGCATGTCAAACCATCGTATGTGAGCCGGAGACGAGAGCAGGACCGGGAGACCGGAAAATCGCTGAAGGGGGTCGCCGGAGGTGTCAAATCACCTCCAGTTTGTCCCAGCTTTAGGTTTTTAGGTTCTTCCTATCATAATTGGCCTTCAATAAACGTCAATCAAACTTGCGTCTCAGTGTCTGAGGTCTAGCTTCCCTCTAAAAATCATTATCAACCATTATTAAAAAACTACCAAACTAAAACACAAATATCAATTTATGAACAGAGAATTGAGGTTCAACAGTCTTCAACTTCCGTATGTCAGCCGTGGGTTTCAGAGGTTTAGCTTCTCTCCAATATCCATTATCAACCATTATAAGAAAACTCCTAAATTGAAACACAAAGATCAATTATATGAACAGAGAATTGAGGTTGAAACAGTACTAATAATTTTTTGAAAAGATAACCCCTGCGACGCATCTAGTTATATGCCAAAGTTTCTCTACGTTATCTGAAGACTGGACTGACTTACTGCATCGCCATCAGGTCATGCAAAGACAGATCCGAGAGACGGCGGTTAGATGTCTCTTGGTAAAACATATAAAAAGTTAAAATTGCTCACCTTTTTCTCGTCGAACCGTCAACATTCACCCTTCCTATGAGAGCCAAGAGTGTTCCTGGTTTAGCCGCTGAATACATGCTGGCTCTAAGAGTTCTCAACTCGACAGCGTTGATAAAGGGGTCATCAATGTCAGAGGTTTTGATCAAACAAATATACAGCACACAGCCGGAACTAACCAGCACGCGTTCAAATAATATACATTTGTATCTGTGAACGATACGTTCTCCGAAGCCAACAAACTGAGTGTCTCAATTGAGAAAGCGAAGCTTGGCCATTGCTGGAATCCACTGTAATTTCCAAGGGAAAACTATAGTCTTAATAGGTATGGCACATCTGGAACCACAGGCAACTGATAACAAGATTTATTGAAAGGCTTTGGGAAAACCCGTATAGTGTGCAAGTAAGAACCCCAAGTATTTGCAGAGACATCCGTTATGTCTGATACGTCTATGTAATAAGCATCCCCGACCCATGTGATACCGTTTTGGGCTGTGAGATTCTCTTCACCCGCTCCACGAATAATACTAAGAAATCCTGCTACAATAGTTCACAAAATAATTTAACTAGCACAACCACATTAGTAAATATAATGTGATTTATATACGCCGATAAACCTATATCCACTACCTAGAACATTAATTTATATATCAATAGATATTATATATAATAATATTATTATATTAACTTGATATATATATAATATATATTATTAATAATATTTATTAATATATTAATTATGATTAAAATCACCAAGATATTATATATATATTTATAATATTTATTGATATATTAATAATATTATAATATTTATTAATATATTAATATCGTTGATGGTTATATTATTAATAAACCAAAAGAACTAATAATATATTAATAATATATATTATATCATAGTTGGTTATATTATTAATAATATATACTACTAATATTATAATATTATTAATAAATATTATAATATTTATTAATAATATTAAACCCAAAAACATAAGAAAGTAATGAACTTTAAGAATTAATATATTAAATTCAAGAGAGTAATAAAGCATAAGAAATAATATTTAAAAATAAAAAACTTAAGAGATTAATAAACCCTAACAATTAATATTTTAAACTGAATATATTAATAAACCCAAGAGATAATTAATAATACAAACCCAATGTCATCATAAATCAAAGGTTTAAATATTATAAACCAAAGGAATTGGTGAACCCAAGGGATAAATATTATAAACATAAGGGATCAATATTAAAAACACAAGAGATCAATAAACCATAAGAATTGATATTTTAAACTAAAAAACCTAATAAATTAATAATCCATAAGAATCAGTATTTTAAACATAAGATATTAATAAACCAACGGGATTATTAACATTATAAGCCAAAAGAACTAATAGACCCAAGGGTTTAATATTATAGGCCGAGGTCAGTAGACGAGGATAAATATTATAAACCCTAACTTAGGATGTGAATATTAAAAACAACGATTAATAAACCTAAATTAATATTTTAAACTAAAAAATCTAAAAATTTATAAACTCTGAAGATTAATATTTTAAACTCCAGAGGTAATAAAGTGAATGTGTGATTAACATTTATAAACCAATAGAAACTAATAAGCCAAAGGTTTTATATTATAAACCAAAGGAATGGGTTGAACGAGGATAAATATGTAAAAACCTAAGGGATCAATAGTGAAAGTATTAAAACAATAGAGATTAATAAAACCAAGGAGTTTAATATTATAAAGCCAAAGAGATTTGTGAACCCAAAGGAAAACCATTGCAACAAATTACAAACCAAAGAAATTGAAGTGACAAGGTAATTGATTTAAACATTAGAGCGATTGTTGTCTGGCGTGGCGTTGGAGCAACTATGACCATGGCTGACCATGGGTCATTTTCATACTGAGACAATATTTGTCAGAATGTGACATTTGATCATGAATGAAATTGATCGATTATTCATATTATAAACCAAAAGAACTAATAAACCCAAGGGTTTAATATTATAAACCAAAGGAATTGGTGAACCCAAGGGGATTGATTTAAACATTGAGACAATTGTTCTCACAATGCGAAATTTAATCATGGATGACATTGATCGATTATTAATATTATAAACCAAAAGAACTAACAACCCCAAGGGTTGAATATTATAAACCAAAGGAATTGGTGAACCCAAGGGAATTGATTTAAATATTCAGACAATTGTTGTCACAATGCGACATTCGACCAACTATGACCATGGTTGGCCATGGGTGATATTCATATTGAGACAATGTTTGTCAAAATGTGACATTTAAACATGGATGACATTGATCGATTATTTATATTATAAACCAAAAGAACTAATAAACACAAGGGTTTAATATTATCAACCAAAGGAATTGGTGAACCCAAGGGAAAACCATTGCCCAACAAATTATAAACCAAAGGAATTGGTGAACCCAAGGGAATTGATTTAAACATTGAGACAATTGTTGTCACAATGCGATGTTTGACCAACTATGACCGTGGTTGGCCATGGGTGATTTTCATATTGAGACAATGTTTGTCAGAATGTGACATTTGATCATGGATGACATTGATCGATTATTTATATTATAAACCAAAAGAACTAATAAACCCAAGGGTTTAATATTATAAACCAAAGGAATTGGTGACAAAGGAATTGATTTAAACATTGAGACAATGGTTGTCCATGATACAGCGTTGGACCAACTATAATGGTAGTTGGCCATGAGGTGATTTTTTTATTGAGACAATATTTATCAGGATATGACATTTAATCATAGATGACATTGATCGACTATTCATATTATAAACCAAAAGATCTAATAAACCCAAGGGTTTAATATTATAAACCAAAGGAATTGGTGAACCCAAGGGAAAACCATTACCCAAAAAATTATAAAACAAAGGAATTGGTGAATCCAAGGCAATTTATTTAAACATTGAGATGCATTGTTGTCACAATGCGACATTGGACCAACTATTACCATGGTTGGCCATGTGTGATTTTCATATTGAAACAATATTTGTCCGAATGTGACATTTGATCATGCATGGCATTGACTGATTATTCATATTATAAACCAAAAAAACTATTAAACCCAAGGGTTTAATATTATAAACCAAAGGAATTGGTGAACCCAAGGAAATTGATTTAAACATTGAGACAATTGTTGTCACAATGCGACGTTGGACCAACTATGACGATGGTTGGCCATGGGTGATTTTCATATTGAGACAATATTTGTCAGAATGTGACATTTGATCATGGATGACATTGATCCGTTATTCATATTATAAACCAAAATAACTACTAAACCCAATGGTTTTATATTATAAACCAAAGGAATTAGTGAACCCAAGGGAAAACCATTACCCAACAAATTATAAACCAAAGGAGTTGGTGAACCCAAGGGAATTGATTTAAACATTGAGACAATTGTTGTCACAATGCAACGTTGGACCAACTATGACCATGGTTGGCCATGGGTGATTTTCATATTGAGACAATATTTGTTAGAATGTGACATTTGATCATGGATGACATTGATCGATTATTCATATTATAAACCAAAGTATTGGTGAACCTAAGGGAATTGATTTAAACATTGAGACAATTATTGTCACAATGTGACGTTGGACCAACTATGACGATGGTTGGCCATGGGTGATCTCCATATTGAGACAATATTTGTCAGAATGTGACATTTGATCATGGATGACATTGATCGATTATTCATATTATAAACCAAAATAACTAATAAACTGAAGGGTTTAATATTATAAACCAAAGGAATTGGTGAACCCAAGGGAAAACCATTACCCAACAAATTATAAACCAAAGGAGTTGGTGAACCCAAGGGAATTGATTTAAACATTGAGACAATTGTTGTCACAATGCGACTGTGGACCAACTATGACCATGGTTGGCCATGGGTGATTTTCATATTGAGACAATATTTGTCAGAATGTGACATTTGATCATGGATGACATTGATCGATTATTCATATTATAAATCAAAAGAAATAATAAACCCAAGGGTTTAATATTATAAACCAAAGGAATTTGGGTACCCAAGGGAAAAATATTAAAAACATAAGAGATCAACAAGGCCAAGGGATACATATAAAAAACAAGAAAGATTAAAGTAAAGGCTAGGAATAAATATTTTAAATGCAAATGAATGAGAAACTCACATGATTAATAAAGAGATTAATAAATCTTAGGAATCATTTTCTTAAATAAAAATCATTGATAAAGTCACATGATTATTAATATTATAAACAGAGGGGAATAAACATGGTTTACCATGATTGATTTAAACATTGAGACAATTGTTGTCACAATGCGATGTTGGACCAACTATGACCATGGTGATTTTCATATTGAGACAATATTTGTCAGAATGTGACATTTGAACATGGATGAGATTGATCAACTATGGCTAACGCTAATTAACAAGGGGTTTCTAGGGTGAGAGGGATGAAAATGGTTGACCAAGGATGACCATGGTTGAGTAAGGTTAACCATGGTGGACTATGGCTAAGTAAACTTCTCTATCAATGTTGGCAATGTTTGGCCATAGTTGATTAAAATGATTAGAATGTAAATATTATTAGTATTACTTATTCATATTAATATTAATAATATTTCTATTAAAAATATTAATTTTAATATCATTAATACTGTTAATGATATGGTTACAGAATATTTGTTTTTTCTGCCTCAAAATCTTTTTTTATTTTAACTAAAAGAGAATTATAATTACTTAAACCATTATTATACTTATTTAGATATTATTATATTTTTTTATATATTATTTTAAATGTTATTTTAATTATAATTAGTTTAATTGTTTAAACAATTATAATTATAATTAATTATTATAATTATTAATTATAATTAAGGCTTACCATGGATTATTATGGTTTAAGAGGGTTACCCATGGATGACTATGGCTAAGAAAAATTGTGTAATTGAGCATTGGTGAGAATGAGTGACATTGATTGAGTGTGTTGGAAATGTTTAACCATATTTAATTAAAATGATTAGCATGTAAATATTATTAATTATTAAAAGTAATCTTAATAGTATTTATATTAACATCATTAATGATAATATCATTAATACTTTTAATCATAATGTTAGAGTGAATAAAAGTTTAAATTTATTTTTATTAATAATTATATTGTTAATTATTGCAAAAGAAATATCATTATTATTTTTTTTTTTTTTTCCTGAATAAGACTAATTCTATTAAAAAGAGACATAATGTACAAATAGAGCTTGCAAGCAAGCGATGCTGAGAAGCAGGGGAGCCATAGGTAGGGGCTAACGACCCTGCTCCTGAAATTTTTTTAAGGAATGAACAAGAGATAACAAGGAGAGAAAAAAAATGAGAGCCAGACAAAGGTATCTACCCAGAGTGGATGGAATCTGCTAGACGGAATTTTTTCCCTTTTTTCTTGCTTACTTTGACCCAACCACTAGAACTTGGCTGGACCGTGACCAGTTGTAGACTATTCTGCGTTGAGGGCGGAATATCCTTATCAGAATCAGAGGAAGAAGATACATGCGAGCGCTTCTGAGAGATCAGAGGGCCAGAGGGATCCGCAGGATTGACTGAGGGAGCGTCCATCGGTGTCTCAACATTCTCCCCATCTTCTTCAATTTCTTCTTCATCCGAGCTGGAAGAGTCGGTGTCATCCATGGGGGGGGGGGGGCAAGAACACAGGGATTCCAGCTCTTGGATTTGGATTTGCGATTGAAATTCTTCTTTTTGTCTTGGAGCTGAGAGCAAGTATTTTGGAGATGCCCCGTTTGATGATAATGGCGACATCTGAAGGCCGTATTCTCATAATCCAAAGTTTGTGTCCAATGGAAGTCCCCAAATTTGAGGTTGATCTGATCCGGAAATCCTTTGCTGATGTCTATTTTCGTGCACAATCTACCATAAGTGTAGAGTCCATTCTCCCTTCTTGAGGTGTCTGTGGCAAGATAGCGGCCTAAGGAATCTCCTATGGCTAAGAAAACAGAGAAGTGCCATAGATGCACCGGAAGGTTCGGAAGCCTGACCCAAATGGGGAGTTTGGTGATGACAGCTGTAGAAGGGTCGAAATCTGGAAACCATGGGGTGATGAAAAGCCCAACCGTGCCCCAGAAGAAATATTATTATTGTTATTTATCAATATTAACGTTATTAATTTTTTTTTTTTAACAATATTAATATTCTTAATAATATTAATATTATAATGTAGATAGTATTATCTTAATAACACTAAATATCAAAAATTCAAAAATTTAAAAAATTTATTAAGATTGTTAATATTACAAATATTATTTTTTAAACATTATTAATATTGTATTTAATGGTATTATTAGCAATATTGCTTTTAATATTAATTCAATTCTTATTTTAATAATAATAATAATAATAATAATAATAATATAAATTTTAGTATTATTTCTAAAAACTCTCCTTAATATTATAAACCAAGAAATAATATAATTATATTATTTTTTGGTTTAAAATATCATTAATATTCAAGAGTCATAGATTTACTAATCATATTGTCATGCCATTTGATCCATTTTTAAAAACTCCCCTTAACTTACGCTGAATCAACCTTGAATATATAATCTTAATAATATTTTATTAATCATTTTGAAGGTTTTAATTAACCTTGCTTAGCCATAGTAATCCATGGTTAACTCTCTTAAACCATAATAAGCCATGGTGAACTTTTATAATAATTAATTATAGTTATAATTGTTTAGATTGTTAAACTAATTATAATTAAAATAATATCTAAATAAATATAATAATTGTTTAAGTAATTATAATTCTCTTTTCTTTAAATTAAAAAAGAATTTGAGGATTGTAAATTTTTTTTAATAAAATTGAAATTAAAAAAAAATAAATCATTTTAACCATATTATTAATAGTATTAATGATATTACTAAATTAAGAGGAGTTTTGGCAAATTTAATTTAACCATCTGCTAGGTGTCATAATTGTCCATCTAAGTGTCCTAGTTCACATTTAGTTATTCCAATTTAGTACAATCTCATAATACTGAAAAAAGGAATTCTAGGCTCCATTGTTTTCATTTTTTGTCATTAAGAATCTCACAATCCATGTTCAATTATTGTAAATAATATGATGAACTTCCAACCTTATTGTTCAAATTACTCTATAAAAAAAATCAAGTAATAATTCTATATAAATATGCAGTTTTAATTACTCTATAAAAAAATAAATCAAGTAATAATTATATACAAATATAGTGTTTTAATAGTAAAGTTATTATGTAATATATATGTATTTGAATACATATATTTTTATTCAATTCTAATTAATTCTAATTAAAAAAATAAGTATCTCAATTTTCTCAACAAATTATTTTGAGTTAATCTAAACAAAATAATTTTATATATAATTTTTTTTAATGTAATTTATGAGTTGAGTAAGCGAGCCACTTGAGTAACAGAGAAATAATTTTTTTTAATGTAATTTATGAGTTGAGTAAGCGAGCCTCTTGAGTAACAGAGAAAGACATTTATCAGTTGAGTAACAGAGACCTAAACTAAATTACCATACAATGTTTATTACATTATTACAACATAATTTAGAACCTTGTATCGTATATAAAACCTTATCTAAAATACCATGGTAATTGTGTTTGTCCTTATCCATTTTGATATAAAGTTGTTGGATTTGAAACCAATACAAATTCAACTATCTTTAATCACCCTAATAAGATACATAAAAATTGCCATAAAACCAATTCAAATCCAACAACCTATAATCAGCTAATAAGCTAATAATACAGAGTAGGGTAGATAAGGAAGGCGGTAATTTCATGGCTGGGCTATTTTGAGCTTCAAAGTTGAGTGGCTAGTGGGGCTTGTGAGAAATTTTACGATCTGGACAAAATGCAAGTTTTGGATTCCTTAGCCATCATTTAAAATTGTAAAGAAATTAAAGCTACATTAAAAAATTATTGGTGGGCTCTTGTTGGGTGAGACACAGAATTTGGAAATATTGGCAAATGTGTAAAACGATGTTGATTGCAGCAATGGATATCAAAAACGATCTAGTATTGTCTTGTATAATGATAACAAAGTCTTTTTAGTCCCAAAATTTCGCGTCGGCCCTCCACTGAGTGTGGAAGCCTGAGTCATGTTCACAAGCATTTACTGTTACGAAAGATATAAATATTTACAAGAAAAGATATTTGCATGATTGCATGAGATGGTGAGAAATAGAATACAGATAACAAGAGTCATTGAATTTATGAATGACAGGGGGCTGGGGGGCTGGGTAGTGCCTCTCAATGTTTTTGTCGTATGCAGAAATTGGGCACTGCAGAATCATTGCCATGTTGGTGAATAATTGTTCGTCATAAATAAATGTGGGATGCAGATATCATATTGTGGAAGATAACAACAGGAGCAGTTAAATTGGTCAAAGTTTGGTTAAAACTGAATTAAAACGCTGTACCAAACTGCAAATAAGACGACGTACTGATGGGGCTCTTTTTTCCTCTTTCTCTGACAACACCTAACAATAAACAACCTTTGAAAGTTTTTCTAATGTATGGAATCGCAATATGAGGATGTCATTGCAAGTTTCAACTGAAAACACCACACTCTGAAATATAACATAACAGATATGTGGAATCGCAATATGAGGATGTTATTGCCAAGTTTCAACTGAAAATATCACACTCTGCAACAAGACATAACATATATAGAAGAAGCCGAAATTATTTTAATATATCATACTCTGCAACATAACATAACAGTTACAGAGAAACAGAAATTATTTTAACAGTTCAGGGATAATAATAAAAAATGGTACAGATTGGTTAGCTTCACCATCTGATTTCTGCATTCAACCTTTTTTTTTCTATGTAATCTCACCATCTCAACAATCCCCTTACTAAATATATTGTTCCTAAGAGTTAACTGTTAGAATATATTCATGGCCATAATTTACCAGTGAAAATAACAACAGAGATGATCCAGAAGATGATGCAGAGGATCCAACAGTGGTCGCAAGCAATGGACATAGAAACGACGAAATCCTCCAAGGCTAAAACAATGCTCCTCAGCTGCCCTAATTGGGAAGCATACAGAACCTCTTCAGGGCAATTCCCTGCAAAAATGCCTTCTTACAGCGCCTCCTCTTCGGTCGCACGCTTCCAGCGGTGGCAATCGAAATCCAAATACTTCAACACCTCGAACGACACGTCCTCGGAACAAGACTTAATGGAACCACCGCTGTGTTCTTCCCGCCTCATTTTCTTCACTTTAATCTCCTGCCCTTGTTGTTTGCCGCATTGAACCAGTAAGCTGTATTCTCGCATCATCGTATGTTACAGACTACGACTCAAAGCGACTGAACTTGATCTTTAACGCGACTGATCTTGAATCTCGATTCCTGATCTTGATATTTATCTTCAATCTTGATCTTTACCTTAAACCTTGATCTTGATCTTTACCTTGAATCTTGATCTTGGTAAATGTGATCTTGCAGTGGAAGGAAAGGGTGTCTAGGGACGTGTATGGATCGAGTAAAACTAGCAGCTGTTACAGAGTGCACTGTCCGTCTTTCGACCTTCCACGAGACGTCCAGAAGAAATATGCGCCATGGATGGATGCGTGCTCAACGTGTAAATATAAGAGAGGACAGTCATTCCATTATTCCACGTGTAAACTATGTACAGACTTAACAAAGCATTCCCTTCACTATAGTTAAAACATCACAGATGCGTTGAGAATTTGAACCATCACGAATAATGACACCGGCCTGTGCAGCGTCTACCAGCCACATGGTATCCCACGTTTACTACATGGTATCTCATGGTATCTATATCATTTCAGAGTTCACATTAATTTGATAGGTGGCGGTAAACAAATGGCATAGTAAATTTTTAATCATGTTTTGTAAAAAATTAATTTAAGTATGGTTTAAACATGTGATTTAGATATGCAAGGAAGTTAGTTGTTTGAATTTCGTCCATTATACTGGCATATTTCAATCTATACTGGCATATTTCAATCTATACCATCGGATGAAAAAGATTAATTAGCAAAAGCACTAATCATGCCAATTCCAATAGGGGGTACGCCTATCGGCGCAATAAAGTAAATACCCACTAACAAAAAGAAACGATAAAGACGAACTAAAACAACATTAAGAACCATTGTCAGTAGGAAAACAAAAACTCTCAGATAGATCAGACAAGGGTTCAAATGTGGTTGAAGGCCGAAAACTCTCACTCAGCAGGGTCCTTAAAGAATCGACCACCCTCTCCGAGGCTACTAAATTAAGTGGCTCTCCTTTAATTGTCGAGGGTTCACTAGTTCTGACAAAAAAATATCGTTTAGGATGCTCTTTGAAAATGAGGTTGTGGATGTGATATTTGTACAAGAAACACTTGGTATTATCTATCAGATTGTCCTTACCCTTGAATCCCTTTCACCTGGCTTGGTTTCTCATGATCTTGATATTAGAGGATGGTTTGGTGGAATCGCTTTGGTTTTTAACCCTAGATAAGTCAAGTTAAATAATCTCTCGTGGAGAGATGGTTTTATTTGTGAAAATATTTTATCTCTTGTTATGGGCATGGAATTTCAATTGATGAATGTAAATGGACCGTGTACAAATAGGGTTGTTTTATGGGAATATCTACTCAATTTCTTATTTATGCAGACAGATAATATCATTTTGGGGGATGATTTGAATTCTTCTATTGGTTATGCTAAATGATGGGGTCACTCTCCTCAGACAAAACCACTATCTGAGACTACTGGATCACTTTTGGAGGTTTAAGATTATGTAGATATTATATCTACTTGATTATAACCTACCTGGTGGAATTGTAGGGTTGGGGATTCTATGATGGCCAGGATATTAGATAGGTTTCTAGTTCGGGATACTCTCCTGGCTATACTTTCATCTTATATATGTTGGGTGGGTTCAAGAGGATACTCAGATCACTCTCCCATATTTCTGGCGATTGCAGGTGTCTTCTGCAGAACTAAAGAACCCTTAAAATTCAATGCGACATGGTTAAAATATGGGGAATATATCAATATGACAACAAATTATTAGGTATCTCATCCAACTGCTCTTGGATAATCACACTTGGCCTCCTTTTCATCCAAAATCCTTGAAGTTAAAAAGTTAAAAATATATTGGCTAAGGATAAGAAAGAGAGGGACAACCATACTCTCCAGGCTATAGAACATGAATTGGATACCCTGGAATCTATGGAAGGTAGAGGTTTTGATTCATATATCTCAAAAGTCCATCTGATGCATTTGGAAGCAGAAAGGCCCCACATCTTGAGGGACAGAGAAGAAACATGGGAACTCAGAAGTGGAGCCACATGGCTATGGGTTGGAGATGACAATAAAAAAATTTATCATAAATTTTCTAATAGCCGACGGTCCATTAACACTATTTGGAATTTAGACGATGATAAGGGGCAGAGGGTTCAAATATTCCAAGAAATTTTCACTCTTGGTACTGCACACTTCAAAAAGTTATATAAAGTACCACAGGTTGCCTCCCTGGTTGAGGTCATTAAAGTAGCTACATTTTTCCCTCATTATGTTGAGATACATGGAGAAAATGATCTCATTAAACATTTTACGATGTGTGAACTCTAGGGGACAATGAAATGGTTTAAAAAAGACAAGATCCCAGGACCGAATGGTTGACCCATTGAGTTCTACATGGAATTTTTTGATATTCTTGGAAATGACATCCTACAGGTGTTTGAAGAATATCAGGTCTCTGGTCAAATTTATGATGCTTTTAACACTACTTTTATTTCTCTCATTCCAAATCTAACTCCCCTCACAGCTTTAATTATTTTCAACCAATATCTCTATGCAATTACATTTACAAAATCATCGCTAAAATTATTTCCAACAGACTCAAGCTTATGCTATCTTAGCACATCTCACCTAAATAGTTTGTTTTTATTAATGATCGCTAGATCCATGAAGTCATTGGCACAACGCAAGAGGTTTTCCATTCCATCAAGATTAAAAAGCTAAAAGGCCTTATCCTCAAGATTTATCTTGCTAAGGATTTTGATCACACCAATTGGTTATATCTTCATATGTTATTAACTCATTTGGGTTTTCCTATTGTATTCATCAATTGGACTATGTGTAGTATATATAATGTCTCCTTAATAATTCTCATTAATGGATCATCCTATCAATTATTTCATATGGAACATGGTCTGTGGCAGGGTTGGCCAGTTCCCCTCTTCTATTTCCCTTGATTATGGAAGCTTTAAGCACACTTATCTTGAAGGAGAAACGATTGGGTAGACTTTAGGGCATTGAAATTGTAGATAGATGAACAATTTCCCATATTTTATTTGTTGTTGATGTACTTATTTTTCTGAATGGATCCATTGGGGACTTATTTTTTACCTTCTCTTTGTTAAAATGGTTCTTCCTTTCTATAGGAATAGAGTGTAATAACGAAAAATAAACCTTCATAGATGTTGGTTGCACAATTCAGGAATCAATCTTCCCTCAACATAGATTTCCTTTTTCTCTCCTCACACTTGAAGATGGTATAAGATATCTTGGGTTTCATTTAAAACTGGAAAATTATAGAATAATAGATTGGACCTGGCTAATTGAAAAGATCGAAAAAAGGATAAATGTCTGGCATCATCGATGGCTATCTTGGGTTGGCTGCCTTATTCTCATCAAATCTATGATCGAAGCTACCTCAGTGTATTGGATGTCATTAGCTTGGATTCCAAGGGGAACATTATCTATGATTCAACAGTTATGGAAAGGAAATGAGGAGGGCCATACCTTTGCTTGGGTACGTTGGGAGCTCACTGCCCTGCCAAAAAATTGGGAGCATGGGGCATGAAGAATATTTATGCTTTCACAAAATCACTTGCAGCAAAAATGGGGTGGAAGGTGCTCACTTCATAGAATATTTGGTCAAATGTGGTATTTTAGAAATACATTAGGCCTTTGTACCTCCTCAATTGGATCAAAAGGCTAATTGGAATAAGTCAAACATCTCAACCATCTAGAAATTTGTACTGAATACTTTGCCCTATATGAGGTATGGTTTGACTTGGAGAATTAGATGTAGGAACTTGGCATGGATTGGCTTGGATCACTCGTCGAGATATGGGAATGTTCATCAACTCCCTCCTGATCTTATTCTCTTCCTTTCTAACTCAAGTATCACTCATATTGCTCAGATAGATGACCCTGATAATTCATCTATCTTCTTCCAAGGATGGAAATATGGAGTTCAACTCAATATACCTAAGATTTGGAGACTTGCTTGTCTTTCTTATTGGAATCATGGTTGTCGTTAGATCAAAACCCGCAAGCACTAGTCTCTGCAACAATCGCCAGAGTTAGGATTGACGAGAGGTGTTTAGTCCATGTCACAAAACACACGGGGAGAATTGAACCCAACGTCCAAAAATCTCCCCCCCAATGCGAACCAGGTGAGTTTCAAACTCGAGACCTGTCGCTCTAATACCACTTGCTGGAATCACGATTTCTGTTAGACCAAAACCCACAGGCATTAGTCTCTACTGCAATCCTAGAGTTAGGATCCACGAGAGGCGGTTAGTCCATGTCATGAAACACACAGAGTACATTGGACCCAATGTCCAACATTTCTTACATAACAACACTGTCTGAATCTCACATTCGTATCATAGATGGGGATGATGAACTTATCTAGAATATTGTTGGGCATGACTCCTACACTTCTAAATATGGATATCCCATTAAATTATCTGACCATAAGCCCTGATAAGTTGTTTTATGTTGGTTTAGTCTTTGGAAATTAAAATCTCCCCCTCGATCAAAATTATTCATGTGGTGCACGCTACAAAATAAGGCTCCTACTAGTGAAAATTTACTCAAACACTCATATCATGGTCCTACTTGATGCATACTATGCAGACATGACTCTAAATCTATTAACCATATTTTTTCTTTTTTGCCCCTATACCAACTCATTCTAGAATTAGATCCTCTACCATTTGCATATCCCTACCAGATGGCATGGCCAGAATGTGTCTAAGGCTTGGCTATCCTGGTGGAGTGATTCACATCCACGTAAGACCCAAAATATTCCTCCTTCGATCTGTTGGGTATATCACTTCAACGAAATAAAGCTATTTTTAATGAAATTTCTCGTAACTAATACCTAGCCTCATCCCAAATCAT
This sequence comes from Pinus albicaulis, assembly GCA_034641835.2. Classification (NCBI taxonomy): domain Eukaryota; kingdom Viridiplantae; phylum Streptophyta; class Pinopsida; order Pinales; family Pinaceae; genus Pinus; species Pinus albicaulis. Next base: position 401,855,970 of record CM076569.1, on the reverse strand, counting down.
TTCCATCTATAACAGTCTCCCTGAAGAACATCCCTCTAGACCCACTCAGTCAATTAATGTTGAAGTTATAAACATACAACATCCTTGGGCATATTTCGATGGATCTTCTCAGCAAATATCTTGTGGTTGGGGAGAAATTTTGTATCTCAATGAAAAAAATTATTTTAAATTAAATATGGGTCTGGGGTATGGGACAAATAACTATGTTGAAATTTTTACTCTGAGACACTTTCTACATTTTCCATTTACAAAGGGTGCCACCATATTCAAATTTTTGTTGATTCCAAGATCATCATAAATTGGTTCAATCAGATGTCTTCATGTTATGTGCACACACTTAGGAATATTTTGGAGGAGACCTTGCATTTTAAAACTCTGTTTGATTCAATCACTTGTCACCATATTTATAGGGAGTGGAACCATATTTTCAAAAATATTTCCAAGGAGAACATGATCCAGCCTAACGGTGAATGGTTGATCCAGGAGTAGATCATTCAGGATTTATTTGAATATTACCACCAAACTTATATAGATCATCTACTGGATGGGGCCGAAGGGCCCTGATTTTATCAGTTATTACCAACTTCTGATACTTGATTTATTTTTCTAGCACCATATTTGTATATATATTTGATTAGAACATTGTGATTTCCATGTTTATCAACATCCCTTGCAGGGAGTAGCTTTTCTATCAGTTCTGGATATGTGAAAATCATCACATTTTTTTTTAATATGCTACATAACATCTAAAATATGTAATTTTATTAAATTAATGAAAATTATGATTTTTCCTTGGGGGGGAAATTAAGAAACTAAACATGAAGAATAATGGAAAAATTAAAATTAAAGATGGAAATGGAATGGGAGAAACATAAAGCAAAAAATGTAGAGGAAGGAATAGGAATATAGTTTCGACTATTCTTCCAACCATTACTATGTTCATATTTTTGGCATGTTTTTCAATTTCATTACTTCCCTAAACTTTATATGGTGTTGGCTCAAGGGGTCCTGACCCAGGCTCGGAGGTTAACGTTTGCCAACAAACCCCTATACTACTGGCCCTTTAGGCAATTCCCTGCTTGCGCAGGCCAAAGTCTCACCCAAAGCAGTATGGGAGGGTGTTGGAACCAAGTTTCCACACCCAAAGAGAGAGGAGGTAAGTCAAGCAAGTCTTTGTTCCTAGCTTATCGAGTTCGCACTAAAAAATCTATTCACATACGTATATAGTGTAACATAGCTATTATCATGCACATATCTAGCAAATAGATTTGCATCCAAGTGAGTGGTACCAATTTATTAGCACAGAATATTATAATCGTAGCAATTAATAGATCACAGATACATATACTAAAACATAGATACTTTCACAATTCGCAGCTATTTAAATAGATACTTTCGCAACTTAATCATATATCCCAAATTCACATCAATCATAACAAAATAGATCCAAATAGCATCAGATGTCCAACCGTACTTCGCATATATATTAAGACCAAAATCCTCTTACAATTCCAAGATACCTCCTGTGCACATAGCAGGACTGATGATCTTTGTGCACATAGCCAGGAGGATTCCTTACCCAACAACCCAACAACAGATCTAACAATTCATGCTTAGCATCAATCTCAATTCTTTCCTATCATAAGACTCAAAAAAAGGTTCATCTATTTATACCAATTTAGCCTATGCATCTAATGGTCCATAAACCATTGTTTGCAGACTCTTGGTCTACCCTTGACCTGTTACAATGCATTCGAGGCTTTTACCCACCCCAGAACCCCTGCGTTAGACTAAATAATACAAAAATATACAAAAATGGAAAAAATTCACAGCTTTAGGAGACCCTGTTCCAACAGTCCCCCAACACAATCTTGTGACTCGTCCCGAGTCACTGTGATGGTGGGGTCTCCACCTACAACTGTAGCAGTATGATCACTTCGACCAATGGGGGTAGCATGCCTTCACTCTGAGCTGTAGCATTCTGCGCAATGTCTACAAAATTCTACAAATTCGGGCCTTTCGTTGCAGCGGCGATGCTCTCCAGAGTCTGTTTTAGCTGCTTAATAGCAACATAAAAATCTCCTTAGGACTAGGAATAAGTGGAAAATTTGACTCTCTATTTACTGGAAATTATTCATCCTACCCTTCGCCATTGTTTCTCTCAAATTCCTTAGGATTAAGACTACGTGGAAAATGTGACTCCCTATTTACTCGAAATTCTTCATCCGACTCTTCATCGTTGTTTCTCTCATAGTCCCTAGGATTAGGAATAAGTGGAAAATGTGACTCTCTATAGACTCAAAATTCTTCATCGTACACATCATTACTGCTTCTCTCATAGTCCTTAGAATTAGGACTAAGTGGAAAATGTGAGCCTCTATTTACTGAAATTTATTCATCCTGCCCTTCGTCACTGCTTCTCTCATATTCCTTAAGATTATGACTAAGTGGAAAATGTGACTCTATTTTTTGGAAATTATTCATCATTCCCTTCGTTAGTGTTACTCTCATAGTACATAGGATTAAGACAAAGTAGAAAATTTGACTCTATATTCATAGTGAAATAATTCATGTTATATTAATAAATATGAATAGAGTTATTATGCGATGAAGATGTTGATGCTCCAAAAAGAGAAACTTCACTATCAAAATAATCCATGAATTTCAAAGCGAAGATGTCGAAAGACAAAAGGGAACTCTCTCTTAATGACAATTTATAGCTTAAAAAATGAAAATTCCCTTCCAGAGTTTCCCTGCAAAAAATTTCGCAGAAAAGTTTCCCTCCAAAAAATCTGTTTGAAATATATCCATTCAAAATTTCCTTCTATAACTTATTTGAAAACATTGTACTAAAATTTTCTCTTGAAGATTTTGACCATTATTTCCATTCAAGTTTTATTTTATTACACTCCTTCACAACTAAAATAAATATTTTACTCAAAATAATGTTTTAATTAAATTATTTAACATTTACTAGATAATTAACTTAATTTTTATAATTTATATTATTTTTCATCCCACATTTAACAAAATTTAGTGTATCATAATATATATATATATATATAATTTAATCCAAAATTCAAGAAGCAAGAAAGAAATCCCATAATCTTCGTTATAGAATAACTTTCGTTGTTACTATTCCTTACATCACATCAAGTCTTTTTGAAGTTCCATTAAAAATTTTGGAGTGATTTTGCAGAGGAACTACATTGTCATCGAAAAGACATTCAAAGAGAGATTTTTTCATTTCAAAGCTTAGTTACCTTCTATTTTGATAATTTAAAGAGGAATTTTGGGAAAATAGTTTGTTTTATGATGACAAATCATATTTGTTTTTCAATTTTTTTTCTTTGTCTTGTGGGGCAACTCAATTCATTAATTCAAAATTTTGGAATTTTTCTAAACAAGAAAGACTTAAGTTTAAATCCCATTGAGGAAGCGTCGTAAACCCATAGAGGTTTACTAGCATTTATGTGTCAGATGGGATGCTAGGCTCATCTAGGATACCAAAAATATCACGCAACCTCGTGGCCCATGGGCCTTGGGAGTGGGGTTCTCGCAGTACGATTACCCCCTCGTAGGTAGCAGCGAGATTCCCTGAATCGGCCCCTTTGCTAGTGGGGGGTCGATTCCTAGAATCAACCCCTTGCCTACTGAGGGGGTGCTATTCCGCAGACACCTCACAGGTAAGGGGTTTTTGTGTTACGGGCACAACCCTCTTCCGGCATAGAGACCCCCTATGATGAATTGACCTGCCTGGTCGGGAATCGGCCCCCTGCCTATCGGGGGAGTCATTGTGCCAGAGGCATGAGAAACTCGTAGTCAGGGTGGGTGTGATCGTTGCACAATGACCCCCTTCCTATCATGGGGCCACTGTCTCGGGGGCACCTTGAATCAACCTGGGGTTCCTAGGGCCATGAGAAGGGTGAGAGTGAGCTACCTATCATGGACGGGCGTGCCAAGTCTCATTCCTAGAATCAAACTAGGCCCGCCCAGGACCCATTGGTCGTGGGCCTGGGTGGGGGCTAATTTTTTTGTTATAATTTTATTTTTTGTAAATTTTTAATTTAAAATTTAAAATTTAAATTATAATAGTTTATTGTTCTTTTTTAAGTTTAAAATTTTAAAATTAAAATTTAATTATTTTTTAACAAATTATTTTAATTGTTGTATTTGTTTATTTGTTTTTATTCTTTTTTTATTTTTTGTTTGTTTTTTTACTTAAGATATGATCTTTTTTTCTAATTTACTTATTTATATATGTATATATTATTTTTGCGGGAAAATGACATCAACGAAGGTCTCTGTGAATGTTTCTGGACCAAACCTAGAAATTACATCATCGAAAGTTACAGGTGGACCCTGAAAGAATAATGTTGAATGAAGACGACTTCAGACATATAGTAAGAACCTAGAATGTGACTCCTTAATGAAAAATAATATGATTTCATATTGGATGAAATCACAAGAAATTAATTATACAAAATTTTCATGGTATGTGAAAGGTAGATAAGGCAGGGAAGATCTACAGATATATCTATATCCTGGTATGATTTATGATGTTGGAAATTATGAATTGTTGGGAAAAGTACTAGGAATATGTTTGGTGTTGAATACGTAATTTGTTTATGTACTACCCAAGTGACATGAGAAGATTAGATATCATTTTGCATTGTCGATGTATGCCACGGATGAAAATTCTACAAAGTTATGTGAACAAATTGTAAACAACATTGCACAAAACAAAGTAAGTTTTCTTGTTTATATATTTTTTTTCATTATCATAACTATATCATTATATTTTTTATAGCTTACTTATTATTCACATATTATATTTTGTTTGATATAATTTTGTTGTTGGTATTTCAATTATGTTAGGGGGAATTTATTTTATAGAGTGAGATATTATGAATGTGGTCAGTAGTTTCCACACAGAGTCAGAAGAATATATGTAAAATAATAATAAAAAATTACTTCATGATTCTACAAGACTACATACAGGAGATCAAAAATGAATTCATATAGTGGATCAATCTTGTAAAGATAGACTTGTTACTTTTGAAGATGACGAAGCTAAAGCTGAAGAACATGATTCCATTACGGAGAATGATATTATAACTGGTGTTGGAAAGGAGAAAAACCATAAATGACAAAAAAAATAATTCCCAGGAATGTTTCTCTTCGAGTTGATGATGAGGATACTGCTTTTGTAGAAGAAAATATGATAACCGATAGGAGGAAGAAATAAGAAGCTGGTCATTTTGAAAAAATCATGGGAAACAATGAAGATCAAAGTGAAAGAACAAAAGGAAGTTGAGAAATCATAACACTAGGTGTTCATTGAGAGGATGGCATTGTGAAAAAGAAAAACAAAATGCCATTCAAAGTCATTTGACAAAGAAACTTTTAATTGAGGTGGTTGTACATTTTAACTTAATGTCGGGAAATTATGTAAGCCAAATGAAGGAAAATCTAAATATAAAATTAGAAAGCCACACCACCTTCATGTTCATAACTTGAAAAAATTTCTCAAATACAATCCATATGCATGTGTGTTTCTTGTTGATCCAATTCAAGTTCTTATCTATGAGGCATTTGAGAAGTCAAAATGTTTGTAATTGGGGGGAACCATCTGCAAAGGCTGGAAGACAATTAATGGAGGAAAATATCCCAATAACTCACATTTTGAAATAGGTAAATGTATCATTTATGTTGGTTTAATAGATATAGAAGCAAATTGATTGGCATGGGATCATAATAAATATAACGAGTATAGGATTTATATGCCTTTCATCCAAAGGGTTATATTTATTGGTAGTGAATTTGAAGAAAAATGTGGTGGGGATAAGACAAAGTTTAGTCTATCATTTTGGAAGGAATGTTGTATGGAAATAAGTTATCAAATTGAAGGAAAAAAAAAATTCAAAAGGTGAAAAAGTGAATTTAGAGATATTCAAAGGTATGGATAACATTTTCGAGTTGGCATTATAACTGGAGAGATATGGGAATTGATTAATGATATTTTCGACATGTTGGAGAACATTGCCATAAAAAAACCAGAAGGTTGAAAATTCTAAGACATTGATATCTACCAGCAGAAAATCAGATTATGAAATAAAGTACCTTCCAGATGATATGACTATCACACCTTCAAGAACAATGCAAGGAGTGAACGATGATAAACTTTTCAAATTAATATCATCCCAAGTGAAGTCAGGTGAATTATCATTGGATGAAATGTGTGAAGGATTTCAAAAGTAAGTTTGCTGAATTATTTTTATATATTTTTGGATTATAATTTTCTTTTGAATATTACATCTTTCTTTTCGTAGTATTTGTTATACCTATCACTATATTAAAATTTTTTACTTTATTTATTTAGTCACAAGGTCCATATGAAAATAAGAGAAGAGATGGTAAAACTATTGAATGAAGATAGTTGGGATGATGTTGTACACAACTACCCAGATTCAAGTTCTACATCAACGAAAAATATTTGTATCTTGCATTTAAAAAGGCATGTTGATTTACACATTCAATTTTATTCATATGTATACTGCTTTGATTTTATAGCTTATACAAATATTTTTTTTATTTCATTAAAGATGTCGAAGAAGTATGCAAATGGAGTAACAAATTGTTTCAGAAACTTTATTGAAAAAAATATGTTGGAAAGGTTGAGAAACCAGTGTCTTAGGAATGTTGAACTTAATCATAGTCTTAGCCATTTCATTTGGAACGTTCTCTACATTATCCAATATCAAATAATACAAGGCGATTGTCAATACATTGTAAAACGCATACCTAAAAGGGATTATTGCCTACTTATTTCATACATTCCTCATGGTTTCAAAATCCCATACATTGAATATGATAGTGAGGCTTATACTTATCAAGCTTTTAGTAAAGTGGTTACAGGATTTCTAGAAGTCACAACATCACCATTTTTTAGATTTGTGACATTTCATTTAGACACACAATTTGGAATGTTATCAAAAATCTTCTAGGAAAATGCAAACTCAATGATGCAACTTTCATGGTAAGACATAAAAATTGTATGTTTGATTAATGTTAAAAATTATATTTATGTACAAGTTAATTAAACTTTTATTATTTCATGTTTCAGGAAAAAGTTAAATCTTATTGGTTGTAGAGATCAGCCAATTATAAGTGATTATGAGGTCATTCATGTTGAATATTGCACAAAATATTATAGCTATAGGACTATGCTTCTTAATTGAGTTGATGGAAATAGTGATATTCAAGTACTGATTCATGATGATTTGTGAAAAAAATAACATATGAAGATAACAAATAAAAATTAGAGATAGTTAACATTTATCGAAAAGCACATTCATTGATTAAGTATCCTATAGATTTATGTTAAAATGAAGGAGACTGGGTTTTGGATTTATTCTCAGGTTCAGGTAAGATTCATTATATAAAATTGAATTTCAATATTTTCTTTTTTCTTTTTATGTATTTATACTAATTTACTTAATTACTTATTTTTTACTTGATAATTAGGTACACCACTAAGGTGTTGTGTAAAAAAAGGAATAAGTAGCATTGTCATTGAAAAATACTCACTACGATGAAATTTTATTGAGAAAAGAATAAATGTTATTCAATTTATTCCACATGCAATGTAAGAATTTGGTTTGAGGAAAGGGTATTATAATGAATAATGTGTTGCAAAGAAGGAAAAGGAACCTCAACCAACCACCATTAGATGGAATGGCTGCAAAGAGATACTTTTGGGAGATTTGGAGACATCAAAATGATTCATGAGAAGAAGAAAATGACCAAATTGAAGTAGAAAATATTATGGAAGAAGAGAATCTTGAAACTCTAGAAGGTGATGAGCATGTATTATATGATATTCTTGATTAAATTTAAGTTATGCTTGCAAATCAAGCCCATTTTTTGAAGCTCTTCATTAGTTATACTTGTAATGTTTTGACTTTGAGATTTTATGAGAAGAAGTATTCAATTATTGTTGTTATATGTTTAATATTTGTATTATCTGATTTTCACTTTAGCTTTTATGTGAATCATTATTTTTTGGAAAAAAATGTGATTATTATTATTTTTTGACATAAAATTCATATAAATTTCTATTTTTAAATTCTTTTCGTTAATTTTTCCCCATTAAAACCATTTATTTGACAGGTCATTTTTAGCGCAAAAGTCTCAAAATGTGTATTTTTTGTTATACCTATATTCAAAATGTGTATTCTTTAGTAAAATTTTAAAATTTATTTCTATGTTAGTGGAAATTATTTGATGTGCATTGAAATATTAATTAATGATAGATAAATATATATAAAATCACAAATTCAAAATATAATATACAAAAAACAAAGATCTCACTAAAAAAAATAATGAAAAGAAAAAAAAAACACAAACCTAAAAAGCACTTAAAAATAAATATATCAACGAAGAAGAAGATTCTACTTCAAAAAAAATTATATTTAAAAAATAATTATAAACACTTAATACATTCGAAAATTTGAAGTTTCAAAAATAAGTCTTCTAAAAAAAGGGGTTAATGTTGCATCAAGACTTTTCAAAATAAACATGAAAATCACTAACATTTTAAAAATAATGTTCATATTTGATACATAAGAAAATTTAAAATATCAAAAATATGCTTTAGAAAAAGGTGTATTTTGAATCAGCACTTTTCAAAATTGGATGATTTTTTTCTACATCAAAAATGCGAGTACTCGGTACAATTCCCATTTTATAGTTTACATTGTTCATTACTCCCTTACTTATTGAATTTCCCAAACATGTTACACGAGATAGGGTAGAGGGGTATGGGCTTGTCTTCCAATAAGGAAGACCATACTCTTCCTCAAAACAATTATTAATTTTATTCAGCTTCATTAAAGTCCAACCAACCAATTCGTGGCTATCATAATGAGCTTTTTATTTAATTTTCCCAAGAAATTTCCTCTTCAAGGTTGCAAAACTTGTGTCTATTTTCTTAGCAACATGATTGTCTTTAGATTTCAAAAATTTAGTTATAAAAAAACATTTCATAAATATTTACAAGATGGATTTTAACCAAAAGGGGTCATCACAAACCCCACCACCTTGGAGGAACAACATCCTCAGTGTTCTATACCTGAAAATGATTACAAAATTGCTTCAAACAAAGCAGAAAAATTCTAGTGTGATTTTTATATATACATCTCTACATAATTAATTATAATGATATCTAAATTTACTTAACAAATAAACAAAAAAGGCTATGACACCTGTATTTTATCATCCATCTCCCATGTGCCTTCCTTGGGTCCAAAGTACCTCCACTACACATCAAATTTCTAAATTAATTGATTCCAGCACATGAGGTTCCTGCAATCTACAATGCATAAAAGGCTCTAGTTGGAATTGTCCTTCTAGTTGTACCTATAGCACCAAAAAATCAATCAAATTATTACCATATTTCACATACCTTTTAAGTAAATAAAAATGCAAAACATTATGACCTTTTATTATTGGCAATAATACCAATCTACAAGCCACCAACCCTGTTATTTCTAAAACCTGAAATGGCCCAAAAAACTGTGGTGCAACTTGGCACATGACCCCATTTTCAAAGAGTGTTTCTTGGCTCTGACTTGTAGGTAAAAAATTTCTCCTACTTAAAAGTGTTTATGCACTCAATGTTGGTCCAAATATCTCTTTCTCCTATTTTAATCTAAATTTAAGTTATGCCCGATGGTCACCATTTTCTATTCCATCTCTCCTAACATATTAGGCACAATATAGCCCTTACTCATTTTATCACTCTAGCTAATGGTAGTGTTTCATTTTCTCCCATAAAGATCCTCATATGGACTCATCCTCAAGGATTCTTCATATCCATTTTTGTGAGAAAAATCCATTAGTGGAAGAAACTCTTCCCACTTCCTTGTATAATGCATGACATACATCCTAAGAATTTCCTCCAACACGTTGTTTTTCCTCTTGGTATACACATACGTTTGTGGATGGTATGCTGTACTAAAAACAAATTATATTACCAGACCATAAAATAATCCTTTCTAAAAATTTGAAGTGATTTATGCATCTTTTATGAGATAATTTTCTTAGACACCCCATATAACCTCACTATTTCTTTTATGAAACTTGGAAACATCACCTTCTCAATAAGTGGATTTGATAGCCATAAATGAGTGTTGTTTCTCAACTTGTCTACAATGACCATTATAAGATTATGTTGTTTGTATCTCCTTAGTAAACCTATGATAAAATCCATGGAAATCACCTCCCACTTCCATTTTGGAATGGGGATTGGTTGTAGCAATCTTTGTGGATGCCTGCACTCCACCTTCACTTCTTGATGCTATGAATTTCGAGATATATCGAGCAAATAATATAACATTTTCATGGTTATTATGATATTTTGATATCATGGGTGGATGAAATAAGGTTTCTTATGGAATTTATTTTAATATGATATTCTTAAAGTTGACTCACAGGGTATGTATATACGATTTTTCAATCTCGCGAGTATGTCCTTGGTGGCAGTGAAATTATTACTTGTCTCTCCTCTTGGCTCTTACTGCAATGTCTCTTTTACTTTTTCGTATTACTTTTCTTGCTACTCAACCACTTTAATTCACTATTGGAGGTTTTCCCCACCCAAACTCACAATTGCTACATGTGATGCATGTAACCTCCTACTGAGCACTTCAAAAACCTTATTATCCTTCCCCTTTATACATTTTATTTCTAAGTTGAATTCACTAATTAAGCCTAGCCACCAATCATGTGCCTGATCGAACAAATACATAATCCCTCCATGATCTATCATCAACATGAATTTTCTCGCAAGGAGATAATTCTCCACATTTTCAATGCATGAATAATTGCTATTAACTCCAAATCATGAGTCACATAATTTTTCTCATGCTCATTAAGCTTTCTAGATTCATAATAGACCACCTAGACTTCTTGCATCAAGGCTCCACCAAGTCCTTCTTTGTAAGTATTTGTGCATAACACAAAGTCTTTGTCTCGGTATATTATTCTTAGTAATGGTAAATGTGTAAGTAACTTCTCCAATTTCTCAAATATTTTCTCATATTCAACTTTCCACTGAAATTTATTTCCTTTTCTATGCAATGTTGTGATTGGGAAACCAATTTTAGAGAAGTCCTTCAGATGAACCTTCTATGTTAACCTTCCAACCCTATAAATGATCTAACTTCGTCCCCATTTCTTGGTGTTGGCCATTCCATAATTTCTTTAACCTTCTCTGGGTCAACTGCCACATCCTCCTTTCAGACTATAGTCCTAAATACTGGATCTGATATTGAAAGAAGTCACACTTGCTAATATTTGCATAAATGTTTTTCTCTCTTAACAATTGTAGCACTATAGCTAGACCCTTTTTTGTGCTCCTCTTTGGTTTTGAATAAAACGATATGTCATCAAGGAAAAATAACCATAAATTTATCCAAGTAACTACTAAGAAAATTGTTCATTGGACACATGAATTTCATAGGAGTATTTTTAAGCTCAAAGGGAATAACCACAAATTCATAATGACCATTACTGGTCCGAAATATGTTTTTTATAATTATCCTCCTGCTTAATGTGCACCCCCTAATGCTCAGATATCAAATCAATATTTTAAAAAATTGTTCCTCCATGTAATTGATAAAAAAAATCATTAGTTTGTTGTAAGGGATATCGATTCTTTATGGGGAATTTATTAAGATACTTCTATCATATGCATTGTTTGAGTGTGACATCCTTTCTCTTCACAAATAAGACTGGTGGTACCCAACGCGACACACTTATCTTAATATAACCGTTGCCTAACATTTCTTTAGTTTGTAGCTTCAGCTCTATGAGCTCCATAGTGTTCATTAAATAAGGGGATTTGGATGTTTTCATTTTCTCAAGAATTAATTCAATTGAGAAATCAACTTCCTTGTCCAGTAGAAATCCTAGGATTTCCTCACGAAAAAAAGTCTCAAATTATTTCAGAGCTAGGTATTGCAATATATCTCTATTGTTGTTTCTCTATGAACCATTAGTTATTTGAACAACAAATAAATTACACCCTTTATGGGGGCATCAATTGGCTTGCATCACTTTTATTAGTCAGACTGATATGCTTTTTTCATTCCCTACAACATCATATTTTTGCCACACTTGCAAAGGTAATCAATTGATTTCTCAAAATAATTCAACTTGGTCCTATGAAGGGTCAACCAATCCATTCCAATAAGGGAATTGTAAGCTCCCAATGGAAATATATTAAAATCATTTTTTTTTGGCATCCCACTCAGTATAAAGGGGCTCAACTATAGTTAATGTTCCACTCACATCTTTTTCCATGTCGCCAATTGAAATAGCCAAGATTCTATGTGCACATATTTCTTCAATGCACAATTTTCAATGATCGATAGACTTATGTAACTAAAGTTCGAACCAATGTCAATTAAAATAAAAATGCTATTATTTTTAATTGTATATTCCATTTCAATAATTAATGTGCGATGATCATCCTATATTTTACCCACCACAACATAAAATTTGGAAATTCTCTAAGCAACATTTATGTATGTATCTCATTTTGGTGTGTTGTATAGCCTTAATCCATCATTCTTGCATTCGGGGGAATCACTCTTCCTTCGGTTTTCACCACATGTGCAACATTTCAATGGCTACCGTCCATAGCATTGGGCTTCCTCTCACATATTTTGAGTGAATCGACCTCTCCCAACATTATTAAAGCTCTACTAGAAATAACCTTTGTTATTGGTGGTCAAACTCAATTTATTTTCTCTAGGCCACTTCCTTTCAATTCCCCCCTTATTTCCTTTCAATTTTAGGCTTCATTTTTCTTTGAATTCATTCCTATCCTCTAACCGATGCTTGGATTTCTTGTATAAATACTTCATTTTTATAATAGCATTCTCAAGAGTTTGTGTCTCATCAAAATCGATCATTTCTTTCAATATTTGTGGAAACCCACTGATATATCTATGAATCATTTCCTTCTCCAATGATGGTATCTTCTAGTAGTAGTATCATATTATTAACCATGGTTGCATGTCCTCCTTTTTTGAGAACTCAGTGGAGTGACTCGGTTCATGGTATATTCACTTGACTATCTATGCCTCTTCATATATTTATTTCCATCTACACCATTATTCCTCGAATCAAGTCTTCCTTATCCTGAAAAGCTATTCTTTAACTTGTAACTGGCTCCTAGCTCATGTTTCTTTTGTCTCTACAAATCAAGTAGGCTTCTCAATATAACTACATTTACATTGACCTATTTCTCTTGAGCTCTGAAAATCCTCTCAATCCCATCCTTCCAACTTCTTATCTCAGCGCTTAAAATTCTTAATGTATCCATCTAGTTAGGATACCCTGCCTCTCCTCTCTTCTCAATGTTTCTTCCTCATGCCCATCTTCTGACCTATCAGTGTTATACTCTACCATTATGTTGTTAATTTCATTTCTTCTGGTTTGTTGTTATTTATTGTCCACTTATGTGCTATCATACACACATAATTTTTATTCCACCATTAATTTCAATCAACTCATTCATTATAGCCTTCGTAATCCTGCCACAACAAATGGTTATAAGAACATCTGAAACATCAAGTTGGAAATTTAGTACACTTGTAAAAAAAACTTAACTTATTAAAACATAATTATAATAAGAATGAAATCCATTTAACTCAAAGGTTATAAACAACACATAGAAACATTCATGTCTAGATACTCTATTCTGCAATAGGCCCTAAAATAATATCACATTGTTCTAAATCCACAACTCATCTCCAGAGGTCCTATGTTGAGCCTTCTTCTATGATACCACTTTGTAACACTCCCAACCACCCCATTAGTGGATCCTTGGCCACCAAAAGGTGTTACTTTCATTTATCCAAATATCCATAGTCATGTCATGGAAATGGGATCCCAAAATTACTCAATGAGAATCCCACGTGGAAAGTCACTTCTTCGCAGGCCCTACCACATCATTGTGTCCTACCAAATTTTATGCAACCGAGGGATATGCCACACCACCATAGCTTTGGCCCATTGGACCTACCCCTTAGGCCATTTTAAAACAAATTTCATGTTATAAGGTATGTTGGCATATTTTTCTCAACCTGATGATGGGATTCCCAAATAGGTACAGTTCAAGGCCCATTTGACCATCTTGCAACACATTTTAACCTCTCTTTTTGAATTCAATGATATATTTTTGAGATAGAATGTGTTCCTCAGAAGGTTAGTGAATATTTTTTATATCTTGTATCCTAATGGATTGAATGTGTAAGGGAAAGAGGATTTATTATGAATAACACATTGAATACCAGTAGGAGAAAATTTAGGAGGTGTTCTCTTGGCATTAGCTCATCAACAACTCGATTGAATTATGGTTAGTTACTATCCCTCGGTGATTGTGAGAACCCCAAGAGACCTGATCCACTAATGTAGGATTTTTGGAGGGAAGAAACCCTCCCTTCAAAGAGACTACCCCTCACTCACTTATGTATAAATAAAGGAGCCTAGAATATTAGTTGGATTTGAATTTTAGAGGCAAGATTGTGACTATTAAAGCAAGATATTGTTTCTTGTTATTTCCATTTTCATATTATGTATTTGAATAATTTTTGAGATTAATGTAGAGCATCATTTTGTTTCCAGTATGAGTTTTATTTAAGGGGGCTAAGTTTCCTTTAGTTATGGCCCAACCTAAGCACTCAAGCCCCTCCTCAAGGCTGAGACTAAGACTGAGAATAAGACATCAATTTTTCAATCCTGAGAAAGGAATTTTTGTAACCTCTCACCCCACCCTACTACCTTCTCTTGGGTTTGTGCTACCAAGGCATGACCCTCTCTGCGGAAAAAACAAGAACCCGCTATCAAGCCTATTAACACTTAGAAATATTTTGGGGCAGTTCTCTCTCTCTCTCTCTCTCTCTCTCGATATATATATATATATATATATATATATATATATATATATATATATATATATATATATATATATATATATGGGTGAAAACGCGAAGTTGGGAAACACTTTTTGGCATGAGATAGAATTCGGGAGGATTTTTTAATTTCTCGGCCGAGAAAAAAAGTCAACTAAATTTCCCGGCCGAGAGTTTTCAAAACTCTCGTCCGAGAGATTTTAAATATTTCAAATTTTCTCGGACGAGAGTTTTGAAAATCCCTACCGAGAGCCAGGTCACAAAAATCCCTGCCGGAGCGAAAACCTCGCCGAGAGTTTGCGCAATAAAATCTCGACCAAGAGTTTTTAAAACTTTTGCCCGGGAGTTTTCCCACGCATAAATTGGTTTAAAACTCTCGGCCGAGAGTTTTAAAAATTTCTCGGCCGAGAGTTTTTCTCGGCCGAGAGTTTCTGGTCAACAAAAAACTCAGAAAACTCTGCAGTTTTGAGAAACCTGCAACTTTGGAGGGACAAAACACCTACAAAAACAAAATTTTATATGTCGGACCAAGTACCATTAGATTCGTCTCTAAATCTAGTTTTTGGTGATGTGATATTTATGGAGTTTCATTAAAAAATTCAATTTTTTATTAATTTTTTACTAAACTATGTCACTATGGAATTTCATTGTTCGAAAAATTGCACTGAATGAAAATTCAATAACTTTCAAACGAGGACACCAAAAAATTTAAAAAAATCATAGTGCACTTCCTCTCCCCGTCTACTTCAAAAGGGTACTCTCATTTTTCTTATTGACGATCACATTGAAAAGAAAATCAAAGGATAATAAAATGTACCGAAACATCACTGTTTTTTTGTCTTCGTCCATTTCAAAAAATAATAAAAAATAGTGATTTGATCCGAAAATTACCAAAAAATAGTCTGTGCACTAGTGCAATATATGCAGATTATGATGCTATGGTTTTTTTCCAAAAAATGAATAACCTTCCCTAAAAAAAGTAAAGGATAATAAAGTGACTATTTATGTTTGCCTGAAAATTTCAAGTATATGCAGTTAGTAAACAAGAAATTTACCCCTCTATATGTCAATATTTAAAAAAAAAAAAAATATGGGTATGGAGGTAAGAGAATTCTCTACAATTCTTGGTTTTATGTCAAAGCATAATTTGCAATAAAAATATGAGTTTAGTGGAGTTGAAGTTGAAAATCATAGAAAATTACAATTTTCAACGTCAAAAAAGGGCAAAAGTGTTTCCCAACTTCACATTTTCACCCTACATATATATATATATATATATATATATATATATATATATATATATATATATATATAGACATTTTCGTGCTTACTTCTCCTAATATTTAATACTATTAATAGAGTACTTGGCCTAGATCTCGCGCATTGGAATTTATAACTCTGCATCTTCCCATTAGAATGCCTATAACTCTCGACATTTAGACATTTTCGTGCTTACTTCTCCTAATATTTAATACTATTAATAGAGTACTTGGCCTAGCTCTCGCGCATTGGAATTTATAACTCTGCATTTTCCCATTAGAATGCCTCTGCACATTAGTATATCCACTCTCGGCAATAAGTACACACACATACACGCAGGTAACTCTTGACATTTAAATAGTTTTGTGCCTCCCTTTCCTAATCTTTAACACTATTAATAGAGTATTCATCCTAGTTATCACGCATTCAGAATTGTGACTTTGTGGCCTCCCAGTCTAGGGCCTTTGTGCATTGTTATAACCACTCTTAGTAATAAGTGAACCATAACCACTTCCATGATTCGTACAATTATACATATGTATAAGGGCATGGTTTATTTTAAAGTAACTCAATGACATGAGACCGTTTGTAACAAAATCCATTTATTACATAGTTAATGAATAAAAATGGAGAATGCACCTATTTTTTTCCATATCTGTGAACAACAATCCATTCATCAACACAACATGGACATACATTCCTCATCAACACAACACAAACATATATTCGTCATGCTTAACATAAGAAATTTATCAACATCAATAAGAAATTATATTGCATTCATATATATAAGACATGAGTAGGCAACTTATCTTGTAGTGAGAAGACTGAAAACTGATATCGATACTTCAACTCTCTACCCAACCTTAGATTGAGGGCACTGCAACCTTTCTTGTATCGAATCGCCTTTGAACCAAGTTCAATGCTTAAGGAGTAGTGGTAAAAGTAAATAAACCAACATAGTGAATTGAGATAGGGAATTCAAATATTGTGTCATCTCCACCAACCAATTGTCACCTGTCACCCCACCCTACTACCTTCTCTTGGGTTTGCGCTACCAAGGCATGACCCTCTCTGCGGAAAAAACGAGAACCTGCTATCAAGCCTATTAACACTTAGAAATATTTTGGGGCAGTTCTCTCTCTCTCTCTCTCTCTCTCTCTCTCTCGCTAGACATTTTCGTGCTTACTTATCCTAATATTTAATACTATTAATAGAGTACTTGGCCTAGCTCTCGCGCATTGGAATTTATAACTCTGCATCTTCCCATTAGAATGCCTATAACTCTCGAAATTTAGATATTTTCATGCTTACTTCTCCTAATATTTAATACTATTAATAGAGTACTTGGCCTAGCTCTCGCGCATTGGAATTTATAACTCTGCATATTCCCATTAGAATGCCTCTGCACATTAGTATATCCACTCTTGGCAATAAGTACACACACATACACACAGGGAACTCTCGACATTTAAATAGTTTTGTGCCTCCATTTCCTAATCTTTAACACTATTAATAGAGTAGTCATCCTAGCTATCAGGCATTCAGAATTGTGACTTTGTGGCCTCCCAGTCTAGGGCCTTTGTGCATTGTTATAACCACTCTTAATAATAAGTGAACCATAACCACTTCCATGATTCATACAATTATACATATGTATAAGGACATGATTTATTTTAAAGTAACTCAATGACATGAGACTGTTTGTAACAAAATCCATTTATTACATAGTTAATCAATAAAAATGGAGAATGCACCTATTTTTTGCCATATCTGTGAACAACAATCCATTCATCAACACAACATGGACATACATTCCTCATCAACACAACACAGAAATATATTCCTCATGCTTAACATAAGAAATTTATCAACATCAATAAGAAATTATATTGCATTCATATATATAAGACATGAGTAGGAAACTTATCTTATATGAGAAGACTGAAAACTGATATCGAGACTTCAACTCTCTACCCAACCTTAGATTGAGGGCACCGCAACCTTTCTTGTATCGAATCGCCTTTGAACCATGTTCAATGCTTAAGGAGGAGTGGTAAAAGTAAATAAACCAACATAGTGAATTGAGATAGGGAATTCAAATATTGTGTCATCTCCACCAACCAATTGATACAGGTAATCGAGATATTATGCCATATCCATCCACTTAACTGGGTAATGTTTCCTCTAGTGTCTCGACCCTTACATAGGAATTTAGAGTACATTGCAACCAACTAAAAGCCACAATCCAATGATAAAACATATGGGTTATGTCTGCAAGCTAGGGATCAAAAGGATTCAGGACCTCCACCAATAATTGATAGTCCAAAGACTTGATCCTTCACTCGAGTATTGATTCTTCTCCACACTATTTTTGTGTTCAACAACGTCCTATCCATGGCCTATGAATTATTTTTATTTATCCCCCACTATGCCAACATGTTATAATTTTCCCTACGTTCTAACGTGCACACTGTTTTCTAATAAACTTGTGTTTTTTTCCAACATTATCCCTTTATCACTTTCAACAATGTTCATTCTTATATATGGCATGTGTTGTTTCCTTCCAATGTTCTCCACAATGCTTCCTTGAATCCTCTTCAAAATGCTTCCTCCTTTTTCCCAAGTGGTTCCATAATTAGAATACCCTCAACTTTCCCCTGTTAATGCCATTACTCCCTTGCTTGTTTACTTTCCCGAGAAAAATAAGAAAGAAAAGGAAGAGTGGTATGGACTTGTCCTTCATTGAATAATCCCATATTGTTCCTCAAAAAATATATTAATTGCAGTCAGGTTCATTAAAATCTAACCAATCAAGACATGGTTGTCATTAATGAGATTTTTGTTTAATTTTCCAAACCAATTTCTTCCTCGAGGAATGTAATCTTGTGCCCCTTTTCTTACCGAGTTAATTGTGTTTATATTTCCAAAATTTAGTTATAAAAGAAGAATTCCATAAATATTTAAAAGAGGGATTTTAACCAAAAAGCGATATCATGTCAACTACAATTTAAAAACCATGATATAGAACACATAGATGTTATAATATGCTAGCATCATTTAATATTTTGAAGTATTTGTATATCTAAATTTTGTGTTGTCTATGCCCTTCCAATCATTCCCACTTTTTAATTTTTATTTATGCTCTAAATGTATGTGTTTTATATGGGTTGAAGAAGTACCAAATCATCTTATATACCCTCAACCCTCCTTCATTAATTTGAAAGAAGGAATTAATGTCCCCAAAACTAGAGCAATCGATCAATATTCATAGTTGTTTATGTAGACAGTAACAGATAATTCCATAAGCTCTTTGCATCTTTAGTGGAAAGGCATGGTAGTGAACCCAATCATGGACTATAATTCCTCTATAAAATTAGTTTGTGAAGTAGATACTTGCATATCACAAGAGGGGAGGCATTTGTAGGAGATATGGGTGTTGAAGTAAAATAAATGATTGATTTTCCTCCCATGTCCCCAAATGAACTCTCTCTTTGTAAAGAATATGTTGACTATGATTAAATTTACAAGACCACCTTTTTAGGTGAGTTGTGCATTGATTTTTGAGGGTAATTCTATGAGGAAAAATATCACAGTGGTGGATATCATATTTTCTCTCATCGCAAGCATGTATGAAAATTGTTTGAAACAAATATACATATTTTTTTTACTAAATGTTTGATCTCAATAAAAATTGCTATGGTGACCTTTATACAAGAAGCTTACAATGTTATGTGTCTTTTGGAGCAAGAATGTACCAAAATCCAACATATTACAAGGTTGTTGATCCACGAATAGAACCAACAAGCAAATGATTAGCAAGAAAAATATATAAAGGAAAAAAAGCAACTATATCTAAATAAGAGGAGTAGTTAGAATGTAAAAACAAAGATAACAAAGAATATTAACAATGGAGGTTGGTTAGTAAGAAATTTATTTATTACTTGATTGAAAGAAATATTCTCCTAGAGACACTAAAAGGCTGTGATGGGGCAATGGACTCTATGCCTTTTAGAAATGAAGGTCCCTTTCCCTCTCCTTGCAAAATTGATCTCTCCTCAAGAAGTCCTTTGAAAGCTCCATAATGATGACTTCTATGAACAAAAATATATGCTAATTATCATACATCTTGGCAACATAACTTTGCAATGACTTTTTTTTTGGTCCCAAATGCAATGATATTTATACTCCCAAGTTCATGCTTTGCCCCCACTTGTCTCTTTTTCGAGATTTGACCTTTGAGTGAGCGATTGGAGACTCCTTTATTCCAGTTCAATGGTGTAGTGACTCGACATAAGTTTTCTTACCTTTTCCTTTCACCTAGTTGTTGCAATTTAGTTTGATTTGGCTCATGGATTACTAATATCTCACTTCTATGGACTTTCACTTTTGTTGAAGAAACAACCACAATGATTTGTGTAAAATCGTTGATATGGCTTTGTGTGGTTTGATTTTTTAAATGTAAACCTTAGGAACCTTTGCTTTTTATTTCTTTTTGATGTCTTTCACAATCACTAGTGTATTTATATAGGCCAGTATTTGGTGTTGAGTGCCCTAGCTGGTGCATTTCGGTGCACGATGTTTTGGTGATAACATACACCATTAAAGAAAGTTTTTAATTGCTAGTCAAATCGCACGTAAGGAAAAGATTTATCTTGTAGGTGAACTCCATTGATTATGTGGAATATATAAAGAAAAAACTTTAGCTCATGCAAGGGGATCCTTATGGAGCAATAATGATGTTATTTGAAAGAAAAAAAACTTGATAATAAGTATTATTTGTTTACTACAACAAACACATTGACATAATTCCCACTTTGGTTTTGCATCTACTTGGAGGAGTGAAGCAATAAACCATATTCATTCTAAAAAGTCATTTGTTTCAAGTATCTAGTAGAAAATAAACTTTCTACTTTAGCCACATCAAAGCCTCTATTTTTTTTTTGGTAAATTAGGCTATTCTATATTAATGCAAGAAGAGAAACATTACATATGCTACAGGCGGGGTTGGAAAGTTGCGCTTAACCAATCCCAACTTTAGTTGTTTAGTTTTAGGGTTGCCTCCATGGAGGAAACCAGCCCAGAAAGTACTTGAGAGAGGAAATTAAAAAATGCACAGCAACGCTGATGTATCTAGATGTTACAAAATATATAGAAGAAAGAGTATAGCTTGAGATTCCCTGGTGGTAGCATGCATGACAAAAACCAAGGAAGAACTGAGTAGCTTCGTAGTCCTCAATCTTCCGCTTCATCGTCACTGTCGGGTACTTCCTCCTCTATGGGGCAGGTGTACGCTTGTGCAACCACTTCCTCAGAATCTGCTACTAGACGAGTGGGTTTAGGGACAGGTGTGCAGAGGGTGGGGGACTCTGGATCCTCAGCATTAGGGGTGCACGTCCAAGTGCCTTCAGAATCCATAATCCCAACATCAGTTTCATCATCTTCCTCCTCCTAAGCTGGCAATGGATCAGTCTTGTGAGTCGGGGGATGTACCTGGTGCGCAATGGTAGACTTCCGGGGACCACAACTACCCTGATTTGCAGCTTGCATAGGAACTTCTTCCTCTATCTCAGGTTCAGGGCTTTTTCTAGCAAAGCTACAAAGGGAGGAGCCTTCAACAGACTCCAAACGATTGTCAGCTCTACTATAGTAACATCTAGGGAGAACCTCTGTCTGTCAACCGCGAATGGTTCTTTGGTGCAATCTGGGAGCCATTGCCCGATTAGACAAGGGAGAGGCTTCAAGGGAAGGGTGCGCAGTAGGGAGACATACAATTTCGAATACAAGGGGAGTAGAAGGGCCGGGGATGAGATGCACAAACTGGGTAGGCACATGCTAGAGGGGTCTGCACAGTGCAACGTTGGGCAGAGGGTTGCGCGGTGGGCTGTTGGTGGGGGGGGGAAGCAAAGTGAAAAGGAAATTCTAAGGAGACTTACTATGAGTTTATCTGGGCTGAGGGCTCATCCTTTTATAAGGTCTAGGACACATGCGAGGGGGGTGGTCATGAGTGAGCCTCGCACACAGCTGTGTGCCAAAACCAATTTCCTGAGCATGCTCAAGGGAAGGTTTATGGTTGATAGTCAGTTCAATCTTATTAATCATTTATGATGATTTTGGTAGACAGGTACCTTGTAGAGGGTATTGTTGTACCCAACGTCTCCTCATCATGCCTTATCCCATTTGTCTCGTGTGGATGGTAACAAATTGAGGATCTGTTGTGGGTGAGGCTCTACGTGGTAGATCTCCATTCTCAGGGACATGGGAGAGATAATTATCATTCGTGCCACTTCTATCACCCGCATCCGGGGACATCAAAGCCTCTATTGCTTAATGTGTATATTGTGGATAAATTATAAGTGTTGCCAATCTAGGACATGTCTACGATGAATTTTAGAATTCATCCCTCTTTTTATTAATCGTCTATGTAGTTTGTATATTCAATAGTTTCTAGCCTCCAACATCAACCTTGTATCAATGGATCAATTTCACCTCCATAAAGCACTGTAACATATATTATTCCATGTATCTATTTTATTCTAAAAGTTTCGTTATTATTCAGTTGTGAAGACTTTCATTATTAGGAAGTTTTTAAGGAGGACCCCTAGCTCTAGGGAAGAGTTGATATTTTTGATAGTTCATGGTGTCTAGATTTTTCCATTGTCTTCTAGATATGCCACTAGAATTTTGGTAGTTATCAAATTTTTCGGATATCATGAATAGCTTGAACAACAACTTAAAAACATATATTGACTCGATTAGATATGGTTTTCTTACATATGTTTAAATCTCTTTTAAGATTGACATCACCCAAAGTTTATTAACATAATGATATTATTAGATGAGTTCAAAATTTGGTTTATGAAAATGCAACATTTTGATATTGGATTTGTCAATTTCTTTTAATTTATAAAGATATTTTCAAAATTTTAACCTCCAATGCATGCTTACTAAAAGCAAAAGGAAACCACCAAAAAAAACACAAAACCAAACTAAAATGTTGATAATCATAGGAGTAACAATACGTAAATTAACATATTGAAGAGACATCATGAACCTACACATGCAATTCAAATAAAATATTAATAGATAAAAATAAAAATCCCTAAAATCAAATCTACCTTTTTAAAAAATGATCGAGACTTTAACTGAAAAAGAGAAGGAAGAAAAAATCAAAGTCGCAATGATTCCACGACGTCATTCTCATAACGTAAGCATATATAGTGCAATAATTGAAAGAAACAAAAAAGCAAACATCTCCAGAATTTTTTGTGAGCTTAATCTTTGTGAAAACGCGGTATCCACTTCATTGCCAATTAAAGTTTTCATCTACAGAATATTGGAGGACGCCAATATTTATTTATGTGAAGATCCTCTACGCATGCTTTATTGTGAGTCTGTGGGATCCTTGTTTGGGCAAACAGCAGCATGTTCTTTCATTTGAACAGGATAAAGTACACTGTAATAAGTATACTCACAAAAGAGGGCAAACTTGGTCAATATTCAATTTCAATCTGAACTTTCTGTCACTTCAACCTGAAAATATTTATGGATTCATCTTTCGCATACAGAGACAGGCCCCAGGGCGACAGCCACATTTCAAATAATGGAACGCATATGTCGCAACTATGCAATAATGTAGACCCAAAAAAATTTAAGCACTGTACAATTTTAACAGTATTTTTGTTAAAATAGTTTAACATCACTAACATAAATAGAATGACTTTACAATTAGGGTTAAAGTCAAAGCTTATGCATAATACTCTCAAAATGCAATGAACAACTACGAGTGAGTGATGCATCTATTGCTAAACGATATATAATATTATATTTTAAGTGTAAATAAGTAGTTATAATTTATCAATAGACATCATGCAAATGGTTTTTTTGGGTTGAATTTGGTAATGTGATTTTTAGTAAGATTATGATTTCTTCTTCTTTCAAATGGATTCAATTTTTTGAAAAGTGTTTAAGGTATTTTAGAGATTGAACAACTTAAACTTATGATTTTTAAAAATCTCAAAATTTAACCAAAAAAAATTCATAGAAAAATGTCATTTCATTTATTAATTAGAATATACTTTTATTAATACATTAAATTGATGTTTAATTTTTTTAATAGAATTTAAATATCTAATATATGGAGATGTATATCATCTAACTTTTAAAATTTGAATATATGATTTTTCAAAATAAATATATGATTTTAATCATTAATGATAATTTATAAAGATGATATTTTTGGAAATGGGTTAATTTTCCATGTTATTTTCAAAAGTAAATCTTTTAATTTCCATTTTTTCTAAAAATGATTTGCCCTAAAAATTGCCAAATAGGCTAACTTTCCATTCTTTTTCAAAAATAAATTGTCTAATTTCCATTTTCTGGAAAAATGATTTTCCAAAATTTTACCCTAAAAATTTCCAAAATTTTATAAAGACTATAAAATCACTAGGATTTTGAATTCTTTTTACAAAAATATTACCAAACATTTTATCATTTGTATATTAAAAACAGAGATTTCTAAATTTCCAAATAATTTTTCATTTTTAAATTCTACCTCCCAAATAAACATTAATAAACATTTTTGGAATCTAAGGTTATGTGATCCATCATATAAATTAGTAAAATTCTTTCAGTAATAATCACATGCAATGGAACGTGGTCGACGCATTTCGAACCAACTAATGTGGTTCATAGTCCTGATGATGAACCACCCTAGTTGGTTCGAAACGCATCGAACACATTCCATTGCATGTGATTATTACTGAAAGAATTTTACTAATTTATTAATAAACATTATAATATTCTAGCATATTTTAACACTTAATAAAATTTATAATGTGCATAACCACTCATCCATTATCATAAAGAAATGAAATGAAGTCCCCAAAATTAAACAAATTAATCAAACTTCACACACATGAATGCAAAATGGGGCCAATATCTCCAAAGCTTTTTTTAAGCATAGGTGGAAAACCATGGTAATGGAACCAAGTATCGACTACACCTCCTTTATAAAACTAGTGCTTCCTATCGAGGCCTCCATATTACAAAAGGGGAGGCATGACAATGACAAGTGTGCATTTAGATAAGGGTCGAAAATTTCCAAATTTTTATGCAACAAAGGTGGCAAGCCATGGAAATGAATCTAAGCATGGACTACAATTCCTCAATAAAATAAGTGGTTCATACAAATGCCTACATATGACCAAAGGGGAGCCATGCATAGGAGAGATGGTCGTTGAAATCAAATTCAATTTTGATTTTCCGACCATGTCCTCCACCCTAATGTACATTAGGGAGGAATATGTTGAGTATGATTTTATTCGGAATGTCATGTTTCTAGGTGAGTTATGTCATGAATTTAGAGGGGAAGTACGAGGTAAAATATTAAAGTTGTGAGTTTCTATTTTTCTTTCATTATATCGATGCATGTTAAATGTTTGAAAAAATATTTAGAAAGAAAGTGTCCAAGATAATATTATAAGCCCAAAACTTATTGGGGTGGCTTTTATCCAAAGATGATTTTAATATGAAAGCAAAATTTAAATCATGTTCATGTATCTCCCGTGGAAAAGCTGCATCTTGTGGGCGAACTATGTTAATGAAGTGGAGAGTATTAAAATGTAATTAATATGGGGAACCCTATGGACTAACAATGACCTTGTTTAATTAAAATTAACTTGATGACCATTATTTATTATGTGACTATGACATATGCATGGATGTAATATTCATTTTGATTTTGTCTGTATTTAGAGGATGAAACAATGGAACATTTTCATATGTAAAACTTGTTTCTTTCAAGGAGAAAACCCTCAATTTACTTCTTCAAACCCTTCTTTACCTAATGAATACATTGTGGCTGAACTATAAGATGTATTAATGTTAAAGGTATCCAAATCAAAGGTCATAATGTCAATATATGTTATGAATTCTATAAAGTAATATATATATCTAACTATTTTTACTTTCTAAATTTAATGTGTATAATAAGTCTATTTGACTTCTATAAAATAGATAAACATTTTTTAATTTCTTTATTGTCTAATTTTCAATTTTTTTTTTTTTTTTAACTAGCAGAGATCAGTTGTGAGGACAACCATATGTGGTTGTTATTTATGAATGTAGCTAGTGTAAGGGGGCAGGCTTTCACTCCTACCAAATACATATGGGTGTAAGGGGGAAGGCTTTCACTCCTTGGCCACAAAAGGGTCGACTTTGGTAAAGCTGGTGGACACCGTCAAGACCGCAGCGGACCAGAGTACGGGTGTCTTGGCGCCCTTTATTGCTACTATGGAGGATCTCGAGAACAAGATGAAGAATCTAGTGCCACTGTTACTCGAAACAAGTCAGAATATTGTGTTGGGGGCCTGTTGGAGTGGGGTCCCCTAAGTCCGAGCTTTGAAGACCGTTTTTTATATATTTTTGTAATAAATTTTGTAATTTTGATCATGTGCAGCATAAGTCAAGGGGATTTGGGGTAGGTAAAATCCCTTCATGAGTTGTAATGGGTAAAAAGGGTAAAAAAAGGGGCCGCAAACCACGGTTTACGGACCCTATATTAACATAGGATAAAAGTATAAATAGGAGTCTAGATCGAGTCGAAGAAGTCTGTTTTGGGATAAGTTTGAACGTGAATGATAGATCTGACTGTGTGGTGATATTTTGTGTGGATTTTTCTGGGTAAAAGGCTTCTATTTGCTGTGCGTGGAGACCTTAGTCCTATTATGTGTGAACCCCGCTGGCTATGTGTGTGAGTGAACTAAAGGGTTTTGAATGAAGGATCTGAACTGATATGAATAAAGAACTGTCATTGATGATATCTGAGTCTGAAAGACATCTAATTTTTATGTTATGATTCTTTCTACATGTTATTTTGCATTCTTGTATTCTTTGCGTTTAGATATCTTACGCAACTTCTTCTGGTTTTATATGAATTATTAATGGATGGATATCACATTATTGGGCTCTGATATTGTTTTTTAAGATTTATTACTTTGCTTATAGATTCTATGTTAACCTGTGCGCAAGATATTCTGCATGATTGAACTAAATTTATCTGTAAGGGTTTCCTTGTTAGAGCTTTTGTTGTGAAGGTCTATTCCTGATTGTTTTGGATCTAAGGGCACTCACATCATTAAAATATCTCTCAGGTTGAGGAAACCTGATTCCAGTGCCGCAACATACTGCTTTAGGTGAGACTTTAACTTGCGCAAGCAGGTCACTTCCGAAAGGGACAATAGTAAGACGGTTTTCTTCATTAACCTCAACTCTGAACCTAGGTCAGGACCCCTCAAGCCAACATGGTTATTGTTTTATTAATTTCTAATGAAGTCTGATACACTGGTTCAAGTTAAAAAAATGATGAATTAACTGCAAAGTAAGTTAACTAGATATACGCTACTTGTCTTCATTACAATCACGTACATATGCAGGTTCACCTCATAACAGTAGCGTAAAAAAATATGAATAAGAAATGGAAAGGTTTAATAGAGTTTTAAAATATTGATTCACCCCTCCCCTACCTCTTAGTATTTTTCCCAACAATTGGAACCAAAGCAGGTCCTCCAGAAGAAGCTTGATCACTCGAAGGAGATCTATCAAGATGAGTAGTCAAGAAGGAGTATTTTCTATCAGGACACCTTTATTTAATGGAACTAACTTTGTATTTTGTAAAGTCAGGACGAGAGCATACTTGTAGGTACTGTGTGTTGATGTATGGGAAATCATTGAAAGTGGATATAAATATCTATCATCCATTCTCATAGATACTGCATGAAAGAAACAATATGAAATCAATGCAAAGGTCATGAATGCCATCTTGGGAAGTATTGTGAGGTCCCTATATTACTAGTATAGTCCCTTATTTTTGTTAGTGTAAACCCCTTATTGTTATTATTGTACCCCTGTAAACCCCATATTGTTATTATTGTGCCCTTAAATTATTATTTTTAGGTCGGCTAGGATTACATTGTGGCCCCACTAGGATTACATTGTGGCCCCATGGACTCCTATATATAGAAAGGAGGTTTTGTAATTTGAATCATCCAAGAATTGTTCATTTATGTAATGTATTTTAGGTTTCCCCCTCGAATTGGCTTATTTCTAAGGCATTGATATCTATTTTCTTCTATTTTTGGAGCTGGTTTCACAACATTTGGTATCAGAGCTTTGGATTCTAGGGTTTCGCTGCTCCAAACAGGTCATTGTGGCATTTTCGCTATAAATTTTTTTCTATGAAGGTTCAGAAGCTGAAATTTTTAGGGTGCGATGCAGAATCTGGAGGAACCTCATAAAAAAATTTCAGAGCTTCATTCACAATGCTTTCGGAGATATGATCTGTGGAAGGTAGGGCCTTTTGCAGGCTCCTGAATTTCACTTAAACAGGTCATCGTGGAATTTTTTCTATAACGTTTTTTCTACGAGGGTTCAGAATCTGAAATTTTTAGAGTGCGAAGTTGAGATCCTAAGGAACACCGTCAAAAATTTTCAGAGCTTGGTTCACAATATTTTAGGAGATATGATTTGTGGAAGTTAGGTATTTTTCAGGCTCCCTAATTTCATCTCAAAGAGGTGAGCGTGGGAAAATCTTCATAACTCTCTCTCTGAGCATCAGATTGGAATTCTGTAAAAATAGGCTGGAAGTAAAAGGATTGTAGTTTACAATCTATAAATTTCAGAACCAAAGGAGAAAAAAATGACACGTGGCAAGTCGTACCATTTCTCTCCACTGAACCAGTCCATAATTAGGTCATTGTGGGACATTGGACATAATGTTGTAGTGAAGACTCCAAATCAGGTCAGACTTGTGGCATGTGAAAGAAGCTTAAGAGGACTACTACAGGGCTAAATTTCATATATTGAGGATCTTCAATTATAGAGATAATTCAATTTCAATATAGAACTCTGCAAAAGCAAGTAAAAGGTGTGTATTTTTTTTCTGAATTGCATAAGTCTTGTTTGAAGAATCAAGTTGAATTGATTCCAAGGGCATATTATAGAATAGATATCAGTATTGGTTTCTAAAATGGCCCCTAAAAATAATTCAACACCCATTAAGCCTTTAGAAGGCTCTACTATGTCTCATGAAGATGAAGAATGGCAACATGACGTATCAAAATTACAAGAGCAAGTACAAAACATTTCTCTCTCGCAAAGAGCAAAAAAAAATGACATGGAAGTTTTGAAGAAAAGTGTGGAAACTAAGATGGATGGTTTGAAGAAAGGTGTGGAATCTAAGATAGATGGCATGGAAGCTAGCATGGAAGCTAAGATCGATGAAAAAATGGAAAACATGAATAATTCTCTAAAAGAAGACATGGAAGGTTTGACAAAGTTGATACAAGAAATGTTTCCTAAGGGTGAAAATATTGTAGAGAAAACTCATGATGAGAAAAAAATAAATGTTACTCATGATTTCATAAAATCTAATGTTGGTAGGAAGAACCACCATATTCCAAAAATGGATATGAGGAAGTTTGATGGAAAGGATCCTGTAACATGGATACTACAGATGGAGCAATATTTTGATCTCCATAATGTGAAAAACACACACAAGGTACCTATTGAAACTTTAAATTTAGAACAAAATACATTTTTATGGTATCAATGGCTTTGCTCCCGTAAAAAAAGTGTCACTTGGTCAATTTTTACGTAGGAAATGGTATCACATTATGATTATACAAAGAGCAACACCTTCTTTAGCCAATTGATAATTCTCAAAAAAAAGGGTTTAGTGGGGCAGCACATTGAGGACTTCCAAAAAATGAGTATAAGGATAATTGATATTCTAGAGGAACACAAGATTGATCTCTTCATAGGTACTTTAAAGGATAACATCCAACATGAAGTTCACGTTTTGGAACCTGATTCATTGGAGAAGGCATTCATGTTGGCAAGAAAAAATGAATGTAAAATTATGGCGACAAGGAAGCCTACCACTCACTTCTATAAAGAATGAAGTGTTGGTACGCCTAGATTTCCACAACCTACAAGGTTGACACCACAACAATTGGAAGAAAAAAGAGAAAAAGGGATTTTCTACAGTTGTGATAGCAAATACACTATAGGTCATAAGTGTGTTGAGAAGAAATTATTTTACATAGATTGTGAAGGGGAAGAAAATAAACAAGAAGAGAATATACACCAGGAACTAACCCTAGAAGAGGAATAAATGAGTCCGACCATATTTTGCAATGCATTGGAAGGAATTACCACTCCTAAAAATCTCAAGATAGAAGGACATATCAAGAAGAAAAAGGTAATAGTGTTGATTGATTCGAGTAGTACCCATAATTTTATTCATTGTAAGGTAGCCAAGGAATTGAATTGTTTCCTATACCTTGCACCAGAATGTCAAGTGATGGTTGAAAATGGAGGAACTATAAATTTCTCTAGAAAATGAAATAATATCAAGCTAACCATAGGGGAATATGTATTGAATAGTCCAATGCTTTCCATTCCTATGGGAGGTGCAAATGTTGTACTAGGAGTACAATGGTTACAATCTTTGGGGACGATAGCTTTTAATTTTCAAGAACTTTTCTTGAAATTTTTTACAAGGGTCGAATTACGGGGTATTGTAGGGAAGCCGAGAAATATAATAAGCTCTAATGTTATGAAAAAGCTTCTAAATAAATAACAATGAGGCGTAATTGTACAATTATTCTCACTAGAAGTTCCAACATCAAAATCATCTATTTATGCAGATCTCCAAAAAGTCTTGGACAGTCATTCCAAGGTGTTTGAAACTCCCAAAGGACTCCCACCTATTCGTGATCATGATCATGCTATTCATTTGATTCCAGGAAGTGTTTCTCCAAACATCAGGCCTTATAGATATCCTTACTTCCAAAAGAGCGAAATTGAACGTATGATTGCAGAAATGTTAGAGGCGGGTATAATTCAACCTAGTCAAAGTTCTTTCTCTGCTCCCGTAGTATTGGTACACAAGAAGGATGGATCATGGTGAATGTGTCTGGATTATAGGGAGCTCAATAAGCTCACCATTAAAGATAAATTTCCCATTCCTATGATTGATGAATTATTGGATGAATTACATGGAGAAATTTATTTTACCAAGTTGGATCTTCATTCACGATATCATCAAATTAGAATGAAGACTAAAGATATTCCTAAAATAGAATTTCAAACTCATGAGGGTCATTATGAATTTTTGGTCATGCCTTTTGGCCTTACCAATGCACCTTCTACATTTCAAGTGTTGATGAATTCCATTTTCAAACCCTTCCTTAGAAAATTTGTTCTATTATTTTTCGATGATATACTAATCTACATCAGCTCTTGGAATGATCATGTTCAACATGTTGACAGGGTGCTCATACTATTGCAGGAGAAACAATTATATGAAAAAACATCCAAATGTTTCTTTGGAGTACAAGAGGTGGAATATCTGGGTCATATTGTATCTCATGAGGGTGTTAAGGTAGACCCTAACAAAATTAAAGCCATTAAGAAATGGAAATTCCCCACAACCATAAAGCAGTTGCGAGGATTTCTTGGGTTAACAGGGTATTATTGCATGTTTGTTAAGAATTATGGGAGAATAGCAGCACCTCTAACAACATTATTGAAGAAAGATGAATTTTCATGGACTCCTGAAGCAATGTGCCTAGCACCGGACTTAGCTACGCCAGCCTTCACAAAAACCTTTATTGTGGAATGTGATGCCTCAGGAAATGGAATTGGTATTGCTTTAATGAAAGAAGGAAGACCCATTGCTTTTTAAAGTCGTCCAATTAAAGGAAAGTATTTACAAAAACCTATTTATGAGAAGGAAATGTTAGCAATATTGCATGCACTAAAGAAATGGAAAACTTACCTAATAGGAAGACACTTCAAGGTAAAAAATTATCATGATAGTCTCAAACACTTTTTGGAACAATGACTATCTTCAGAAGAGCAGAAAAAATGGGTCACAAAGATGTTGGGTTATGACTTTGAAATAATATACAAAAAAGGGAAGCTAAATATTATTTCAGATGCACTCTCAAGAAAGAATGAAGAGGTGGAAGCATTTCTTTGTGCCATTTCTATTATCCAACTAGATTGGATAACCAAGCAAGAGATGAATGGAAGAAGGATGAAGAAGTGTGGACACTCATTCAAAATTTGCAGCAAGATCCTAGTACATCTGATACATTTAGTTGGAAATATGATTCCTTATGGTACAAAGATCACTTATATCTTTGTAAGAATTCCCAACTAAAACAAAATATTATTTTGGAATTGCACACTTCTACCTTAGGAGGACACTCAGGATTTTTAAAAACTTACCACAGGGTGAAGAAAGAATTTTTTGGGGATGGACTTAAATCTGATATTCAAAAGTTTGTGGCAGAATGTTTGGTTTGCCAGCAAAATAAAGTTGAGATAATTAAGACCCTGGGTCTTCTACAACCTTTATCCATTCCAAGTCAACGTTGGGAGGAGATTTCAATGGATTTTATCACAGTTTTACCTAAGTCCAAAGGAAAGAGTGTCATCATGGTGGTAGTTGATAGACTTACCAAGTATGCACACTTTTGTGCATTATCTCATCCATTTAAAGCAAGTACAGTTGCTACTACATTTATGGACACAATATAAAAGCTACATGGAAACCCAAGGGTTATTGTGAGTGACAGAGATCCCATTTTTACTGGAAATTTTTGGACGGAGTTATTTTCTTCTTTGGGTACTCAATTATCTCATAGCCCATCTTATCATCCTCAATCCAATGGTCAAACTAAGATAGTAAATAAATTTTTCGAAGGATATCTTCGTTGTTTTGTATCTGATAAACAAACACAATGGGTCAAGTGGTTACCTCTCGCAGAATGGTGGTATAACACTTCCTTCCATACTGTAGCAAAAATGACCCCATTTATGGCACTTTATGGATATCATCCACCATCCATGACATCATCTTTAAGAGAAAATTCAAAGGTTCAAGCAGTGGAAGATCACATCGAGCATCAACAAGAAGTTTTCCAACTCTTAACGGATAAGTTGAATCTGGCACAAAATCGAATGAAACAACAAGCAGATCAACATTGTAGTGAGAGAAGTTCTGATATAGTAGACTGGGTATTTTTATGGCTACAACCATACAAACAAATTTCCCTCAAGCAAGCTAAGAAGGATAATAAATTATCACCAAAGTATTATGGTCCTTACAAGGTGTTGAAAAAGATTGGTACTATGGCATACAAATTGGCGCTTCTTGCTTCTTCACGAGTGCATCCAGTTTTCCATGTTTCATGCTTAAAGAAGGTTATAGGTGAAAATCTTCCAGTTCAAACAATATTTCCAGAACTTGATGAGGAAGGAAAAATCATATTGGAACCTGAAGCTGTCACGAAAACAAGAACTCGACAGCTACGGAATCGATCAATCTCATAGTATCTCATCAAGTGGAAGAACTTACCCACTAAAGATTCTACATGGGAGGATGAGAATTTTATATAGAAGCACCTAGAGCTACTCAAGCGTTGAGGACAACACTTTTTTGAAGGATAGGGGCATGTGAGGTCCCTATATTACTAGGATTGTCCCTTATTGTTTCTAGTGTTAACCCCTTATTTTTATTATTGTACCCCTATAACCCCCATATTGTTATTATTGTGCCCTTAAATTATTATTGTTAGGTCGGGTAGGATTACATTGTGGCCCCACTAGGATTACATTGTGGTCCCATGGACTCTTATATATAGAAATGAGGCTTTTTAATTTGAATCATCCAAGAATTGTTCATTTATGTAATGTATTGGAGGTTTCCCCCTCGAAGTGGCTTATTTCTAAGGCGTTGATATCTATTTTCTTCTATTTTTGGAGCTGGTTTCACAACAAGTATGGTCGAGTCCGAGTTTGTGAAAGTGATGCAGTTGAAATGAAAAAAGGAAATATGGAATAAGCTTATCCAAATTTATGAAGGTGAAACCAAGATAAAAGGTGTTAAACGCCAATCATTTATAATACAGTATGAGACACTGAAAATGCATGATGATGAAAGAAATGCATCATTTTTCCTTAGGGTAGATGAAGTTGTTAATTTCATGAGAAATCTTGGTGACGAAATAAAATATTCTAGTTTTGTTGAGACGATTTTGAGATCACCAACACCGAAATTTGATTCCAAAGTCTCATATATTGAAGAAATGCAGGATTTGAAAAGGGTCACACTTTATCAACTCCATATAATGTTGACAACATTTAAGATGAGGAAAGGTGGTCCTTAAAACATGAGAGAAGAAACCTTCAAAGCCACATATAAATTTAAACAAAAGGAAGCACCCAAAGACACAAGGTTCATATCAGATGAGGAAGAAGCATACTTCATGAGAAAGTTGCTAGTGGGAACAAGAAAATTCAAAGGTAAGCTTTCCTTTAAATGTTTTTCTTGTGGAAGAGTAGGCCATTATGTGTCCAACCATCCTTATAGAGAAAATCATAAAGATAATGGAGATAATGTTGCTAAAAATATTTTCTTTAACAAGAAAATATTTTACTCTAATGAAGATAGTCATAGAATATCCGATGACTAAGAAAATTCATATTAATGTTCTAACAGCCACTATCAAGTATTTCTTTCTCTTAGAGATCAGTCAATAAATAAATTAGATAGTTGTGAGGTAAATGATTCAATGAAATCTCTAAAGGAGAATGATAAACTTGGGAGTGCTAACAAAGAATTGGGATCAAAAGGAAACAATATGATTGAGGAAATAAACATGTTAAATATGGAATTAGAAGTGGCCAATATAAGAGCATAAAGCATAAGAAAACAACTTCAAGAAAAGTAAAAGAATTGTGAAACATTAGAATTTGAAAATATGACTCTAAAGGAAGATTATGAGAAGATCAACAAATGGGAAAATGAATTTGTGTCTCTAGAGAATATTGTTAATGAAAAAATCTCTCCTTTTTTAAAGATTGGCATTGGGGTATGATCATACACATTGTGATGGAAATAACCTGTATAGTGTTGTGAAAGCAAAAACTAAATAAAATCACACATCTGTAAGAAAATATCCTAGATCAAGGTTAAGAGAAATCACAAGGAAAAAATGATGGTTTTATGGATATTGTTTCTCTTGTAACTCATTTGGGCACAAGACCTCTAATTGTAGGTCAAGTATGCAGAACTAATCCAGGAGATGGGATAAGTTCCAACACATAATTAGCAATTGCAAGCATATCTCGAGGAAGAAGAACATTAGTCAGAAACATAGGGAAGATTGACCCTACTTCAGTTCATTATTTTTAAAGCTTACTTCCCGTAGTGACTGCAGAAGTAATGTGAGGTACATGACATCATTAGGAGCAGAATATGATCATCATGTCATGAGACTCGGTGATGCATAATCTCATGGGGGATAAATACATGTGTTGTCTTGATAATTATTCCAATGGTTGTTTTGATATTCGTGGTTCTTATGTTACTCACAGTGCATATGATGTAGTAATAGTGAAAAAAAACATATAGTACAGGCTCAGGGGATGTTGTGGTTATGAAATTTAGCATTTTACATTATGCATGTGGATATTATAAAGGACAATCATTTATATACACGAGTTATGATTGAGGAAGTCACGTATATCTTCCTACGATTAAGAAACAATATAAAGACCTCATGAAAATGCTATGGTATGCTTCAGAAAATTATTATTTGGCTTTTTTGTTCTGATGTTGATGGTTATAGTCTGTGGAAGCTACTTAGAAGTGGTTTTGGCTAATTGTGGTTTATGAGTTTCTACAATATGACATTGATGCATTGATGGATTTATTTATTGATGAATATTATTTGATGAACTAAATTATGAATTAGTTGATGTGATTAGATCTAACAGTAAAAATTTGGCACGGGTTCAGGGGGAGAATTGGCTATGCTTCTATTAATTCATTGTTGGAATTATGATTTATTTAGTATTCCTTGTTGCATAATGGTGTTCATGATAATTATATTGGTGATGCTTCTAAATTATTCTAAAGGCACACATGTTGCTAATGTTTTGAATGATGAATATATGTTTTTGTTGTCATTGTGCATAAGTTTCCTATGGTGGAATATGTATGATTCTTATATGTTGCTTGAAGAGATGCATATAAAATCTCAATAATGTTGTTGATCAAATTTGAGACACACACACACACACATATATGATGATACATATGACATGGAAAGAGAAAGTTGATCTTGTTGATATGAGATCAAGGATATGGGTTGATTTCACAGTGATATGATTGTTTGATGATGATGATGAGTTCATACATATTGTAGAAAGGGATCTTATGATCACTACTTGAGTTGCATATTGGTGAAATGGTTTTTCGTGCGATAGTTATTCGTGTATGAAGATAGTGGGCCAAGAGAATGATGTTGCTGCATGTTTCATGAAGACATGGTTATAGATATACTATTGCTACATATGTTGGATGATACTTGAAGACATGGCATAATGAGTCACATATTTATGATGTTGAAAAATGATGCTACACTGCCCTATATTACTTTCTCATTATATGCTTGGTTCTCACATATGATGTTGATGTATGAAAATATACGTTATTGTGCTAAAAAAGATCTATATGTCTTTGATGAACATGGATTTAGGCTCTTCCTTCTAAGGAAAAGAGAAAGCTGACCTTGATGAGGTCAAAGGGATGAGTTCTACGGATCAATTTTATGTTGTTGATGTTGCATACTTGATCATAGGTTGATCACATTACATAGCTTCTTGATTATGTTCATATTTTTGTTTTCAGATGCTTATGGTACAAATCCTATATGGTATATAATAGTTGTTAAAGACTATCTTCATCTTGATACTTAACTATAGAGAAGTTTTTTCATAAATTTCATATATATATATTTATGTAAAGGTCATATAAAGACCCATGTCATAATCATTGTAATACTTATTCATGGTTGGACTATTGGGGTCAAGTCAATTAAGTATGTAATCCCATTTTGGGCATTTGATGTAATGTTGAGTCAAATATTTAACCCCATTATTTTGGGTGATCAATGTAAGTGTGATTGCTTGGTGATAGGAAATGTCATATTTGGTTGTCATAGTTGGTTGAGTCATAAATTCTTGTACTTCCTTGAATATCTTATAGAAGATTCAAAATTTCCTCAGGGAGAGCATGATAAGTATACAATGCTCATATTTAGCAGATCAGATCTACAGTCATCCTCTCTATACCGGGGAACATAAGTCTTCATTCAACATTGGTCATCCGTTTTCCCTTTATGCAAAGGGGGAGACTAACTTGGTGTTTGAAAATCTTGGTTCTTGTCTTGATGTGTTTTACATGGATTTATAGGTCATGGTTACCAAAAAACAAATTTTTTTCCATCAAGTCCAAAGGGGGAGATTATTGGCATTATGACTATTGTGTTGTACTTTATGGCAACCTACTTGTAGCAGGATGTGTATGTGTTTTCCTTGATTGAAACCTATCTGATAAAGATGTCAACATAATGGTAGTAGGATTAGTATACACCATGAGTACATATGTGACAAAGGGATTAGAAAAATAAGTATCAGATCAAAGACAAATATATGATAAAGATAAAGTTTTGGAATTATACGTGGGTCCTAGAACAAAGTTCATCTACATACAAGGGTATGGTGAAAAAAAGTTGCGTACAATTTTTGCACCATGGTATTCTAAATTCCAAGGGTCTTTACCATGGTATTGGCCCATTATATTGAGGGTGGGAATGGAAACTTGATCCCATCAAATAATACCATCAAAATTACTAAGGGTTTGACCCAAGGTATTGGCTAAGGCCTAAGCTATAAAAGGAGATGGATATCAAAGTGCTCAGTGTGCAAGTATTGGATTATTAATGATTGATTTGATCTAAAATAGGTGTGCACCAAGGAGAATGAATATGGATAAGGTATTATAGATATTAAATGAGTACACATTAGATAATTTGTTGATGGTTTGATAAATCTATGATGATGATGTTATGATGTGTGTATATTACAATATATGTCGATATTTGGGATTGACAGAAGTTGTGTTGTGCAACAAAGGTATGACTCAGTAATTACATATCTATATGTAGGTTTTCTTCAAAACGATTGCGCAAATACGCGAATATACTTCAGGATAGTCGTGTATATATTATGTACTATGGACATATCTATACGCGGGTGTCAAGTATGAAAGGCGCATACATACGTGGAAGTTCTTTATAAGAGTCACGTACATATGCTAGGGTTTGTAGTAGGAGTTGATGATAATGGTTGATTTTTTTTGATATGTTTGTTGTTGTCTGTCATTGATGTATCTTTGATGATAATATGTGTGTGCCGGTTCTAGTTGATTTGAGTGGTTTACGGAAAGATATGTTGACTAGAGATGATGATTTGTATGTGGTTTAAGGATATATGATTGGGGGATGTTTGTGTTTCAGTGACTATAGTATAGCGGTTCATATTAAGGGTTCAGTGATTTTGAGATCTGTATGCAATTTTTCTTAAGAATAAGCATGTACATACATGGATTTAACTCAGAGCAGTAGCATATGTATTCTGACATATTATTGATAAGGGTTTGCAGCGCTAGAATTTGGTTTCTCTAATGAACAATATGTGAACTGGGATTTTGATCAATGATAAAACAGTGATATGAGTTGGTTTAGTTGATTGATCTTTTCTTTTTGCTAGATTGAGATTCAGTAATTGATTTGGTGATTCAGTTGGTTCAACAATTGAGTCATTTTCTACAATGATTGGTTTCAGTTTTGGTATTTGATATTTGGCTTAAATGATGATAGTGGGTCGAGACTGAAAATATGATGAAAAGTAGCCTACAGGCTTGATGTTTTGAGTTAGTTGGATCCCATATGAAATATTATGAAACATGGTCCACAAAGGTGTTGAGGGTTGGATCCTTCAGCGAGGAAGTCGAAGCTTCCTTCTAGTAGTAGCTAGTAAATTTAATTAGGAAGTAGGAGCTTCCTTTCGTTGGGTGTCGGTAAACGAGATTAGTGGGTTGGACCTCCCTTCTAATGGGTGTTGGAGAACGAGAGAAGGTGGTAGCCTTCTACAGGTGGGTTCCTGCATGGTGGTATGAGTCTCTGCCAGTACAAGATTGTAAGATGTTTTATTTATAATAAAATATAAATACATAGATCACAATGGTGGTGGTTTTCTCCCACATTGGCTTTCCACCTAAATATCTTAGTGTTCATGTGTGTTAATGTGTTGCTTATGTGTGATGGTTTATTCAATATTTATTGCACATGGTTACTATTTTATTAATGTATAATGAAGTCTGATACACTAGTTCAAGTTAAACACATGAAAAATTAACTAAAAATTAAGTTAATTGGATACATGCTACTTTTCTTCATTATAGTTGCGTACATACACATGTTCACCTCATAATAATAGCATCCAAAAATATGACTAATAAATGAAAAAGTTTAAGTGATTTTTAAAATACTGATTCCCCTCCCCCCTCCAACCCACCCTAATTATTTTTCCAAACAACAACATGGTTAATCCTTGTATGCGGAATTAAATTTTGCATCCAATGAGTGCTCCTGCTAAAAATTTGAGTAAAAACATAGGGAAATAAGTTAAAAATACAAGTTAAAAAAATAGTTTTTTTATTTTTAATTTTTTAATTTTTTCACCTTTTTACTCCAAAAATGGTGATGGTTGGCATCATCATTTTGAATCCTATTGGTTCTTATGAAGTTGATTTTGGTCGTACATTTTTGTTTTCATGCCCATTTTTTACCTCAAAAATTCGCTAATGAATTATTTTTCGTCTTTATTTCAAAATTCGAAATAGGACTTGACTCAAGTACAATAGACTGACTGATGAAAAAATTTATTTTGACTCAATAAACCTAGATAAACCCTAAAAGCATGAAGAACATAATTAGCTAATGAAATAATAATAATAATAATTTATTTTTCTTCCTTTCGTTTTCTACATGAAAATACATATTTATACAAGTATAATGATAATTATGAAGCCTGAACCTAGTTATAATTTTTAAAACTATTTCCAAGAGATGGTTGTCATAACGGTTGTGCATGAGGTTGAATTTATGTCCCTATGTACGTATTCATTTATTGGTGCTTCACTCTTTAGTTTTATCTTGTTTTCTTTTGAAATGAGTACTTATGTTTAAGCGTGTGTTGGGCAAGGCCAGGATCTCAGGAGAACCTAGTCCAACCCATCTAAGACTGCCAAAAAAGTGGACCTCTGAACATTTTTTTCACAACAAATTGGAAAGGTTTTGAAGTTTGGGCCCTCATGATGAGTGGGTGGCTTTACCACATATTTGAGCTAAACTTGAAAGGGTCCAATAGGGTTGGACACTCATTCATGTAATATCTTTCATTAAAATAATGATAGTGCAAAGGCTTTCAGGCCTGAACCTAGTCTAGTCCAATGTAGGCTGAAGCTTTAAATAAAATATATGAGTATAATGTTGAGGCATGGCAAGGCCCTTACGATAAAATGATTAAAAAATTAACATAGGTGTGATACTTTAAAAGTACGTGAAGATAGTTTATAAAGAAAAATGAATGAATTTTATAGTGTGCGAGACTGGAAGTTTAGAGGTTCAGGGCCTTTGGAGTGTAGTATGTGGTTGATAATCTTGAAGCCTATATGTGAGCCAAGGGTCAAACTATCTTGGAGGGGCTAGAGGTCCGTGAAGGTCTAAATGTGTGAAGTTTAGGAGTATTTTGAGGCCCAAATATGGGCCCATGTCCAAACGAGTTTGGGGTTCAAGTTAGTTTGGGTGGGGGTTTCAGGGTTCAGGGGCCCAAGGTGGTTGGAAAGCACATTTTCTCTTTGGGCCTCAACTCTTGATTCTTCTTTATAACATGATTTCACTACAAAATTATTTAGGTGTTGAACAGGTGGAGCACGTTGAAGAGGGGACGTGTCAGTTACTACATGGGCACAATAAAGACATGTTGTCGTGGCAAGGTGACGTGGACAACCTAAGGTGGAATGGGGTTGCCACATCCTCATCACATGAGGGTCACGCTGCAGTACTTAGGTTACACGGGAAGGGTTTATGGGCAAAATTTTAAATGGAGATAAATTTTGATTTAGGAGTCATATTTTGATAAAATTTATATCGCCGAAAAGCTTTCAACAAGGCCAAACACAATGGTTGTATTTACTCTAAATTTGATAACGTCAAGAAAAGAGAAATTTTGCTACCCCATTTGCGTGATGAGACTATGGAGGTTGGGTTAAATGAAAGTAGTGCCTTCCACTGGTTGAGAATAGTCCAAGGGGGTGGGAGGTAGTGTTACAATTCACATATCAATACAACCAGCGTATATGCATCTTAACTATGGATCTACCAAATGCTGAGAGGGATCAAATCTCTTTGCACTTTAAGAGAGGTTTGCATCTCAAAACATTTGATCCTTCTCAACCCTTTGTATGCATTGGAACTAATATGCCATGAAAAAACATCATTATAATAAGTATAATAATTATTATTATTTTTATAATTAGATCAACTATTTTATTGTTAATTGCAATTATTTTTTTTCATCATTTTTATATAATTTGAATTAATCACAATTTTAAACAATACAAAAATATTGATTTTCGAATATTCATATTAAAAAATTTATTGATTTTCAAATATTCATACTTTCTCTCTAATTAGCACTACGTCAAATTGATATACGTCTTTTGTGGTAGAGGGAGTTCTGTGAGGATGGTCCTCGCAGCCACGCTAAGTACATGTGGGCAACCTGGTAGCATTGGTCTACTTGAAAACGAAACGAAAGTGTAAATGTAACTAATACAAATACCACAAAGCTGAAAAGCAGACTGTTTGAAAACAAATATATTATAATATATTTGTGGACATTATAATCATAATATACAATATATTAGTGGGCATTTCAGCATAATGAGATTTGATGAGATTCAGTTGTAGACTAGAATTTGGTTAACAACGCGGTTCGTGTAAAAAGAATTCGTTAGCAAGTTCACACTATTATCCATATAGTATTTGATTGCAATATTTCCAGATTATGGAAACCACCCTAGCAGCATAGTCATAATTGGAGACGTACTATAAAGGAATGGACCAGTAACAGAGATTTTCACATAATGGTTCCATGGTTTCCTTTTATTTTTAAACAATGATGCACAGAACAATGTCAAGTT
The DNA here is from genome assembly GCA_034641835.2 of Pinus albicaulis. Taxonomy (NCBI): domain Eukaryota; kingdom Viridiplantae; phylum Streptophyta; class Pinopsida; order Pinales; family Pinaceae; genus Pinus; species Pinus albicaulis. Next base: position 401,813,535 of record CM076569.1, on the reverse strand, counting down.
TTTTCCTCCGTGCCATGTGCTGTGTCCGATTTGTCTATTTTGGACAATAAAGTTAACAAAGTCGAGGGTTTTCGTCGTGCTTTTGGGATTTGTCTAATTTGGAAAATAAGGGAAAGGATGGTACAAAATGGCATCTTAAAATTTTTATATATCCCATCTTTTCTTTTTGTGTGACAATGAACCTCCACTATCTCCACCACTTTTTCTTTTAGCTTTTCAATCCTTATCCCTGTCCCCTTTCCTGGTGTGATAATGAATGCAAATTTCAACTCATGATTTTTTATTTAGTAGGCCCATTATTTATTTATTTTTTTCTTCAATCAAAAGTCCTCATGAACCTAGTAAACGTGTAGAACAAGGGTAGGATACATTTTTATATATCCCATCTTTTCTTTTTGTGTGATAATGAACCTCCACTATCTCTGCCACTTTTTCTTTTAGCTTTTCAATCCTTATCCCTGTCCCCTTTCCTGGTGTGATAATGAATGCAAATTTCAACTCGTGATTTTTTATTTAGTAGGCCCATTATTTTTTTTTTTTTTCCTTCAATCAAAAGTCCTCATGAACCTAGAAAAGGTGTAGAACAAGGGTAGGATAGCATACTTTCCCATTAGATGTTAACAAGGAGTGAAGAGTGCTTGCTCGTATCTTAAATTCTTCTTCATTTTATTAATCCTTGGTATAAGATTATTCCTTTGAGTTATTAGTTTCAGGTTATAATGAGTTTGATTAAATTTTGGAAATTATTTTAAAGTTAAAAAGAAAAATTAGTAAATACTATTTTTTTAATTTAAAATTATATATTTAAATTACTTTAAAAATTTATAAAAATAATTAATGATTTTTGTAATAAAATAGTATATTATATATATTAAATTTTATTAGGGGCATGTCAACATGTTTTTATTACAAAAGATTTGAATGATATATTTTTCATGTTAGGTTTTATTTTAAAAAGACCTCTTAGAAAGCACACTAATTATTGCCATTAAATTACTCATAATAATTTTTTTATTTTCCTATGTATATTTATTGACTATTTTTATCTATGCTTCAATATTGCTTTTAGAGATTTCTTTTATTAAGGGGATGCCTAGATATTTCCTCTTCCTTGAATCTTCTATTTTTGAGATCCTTCATGAAAGATGTGGTTGTACCTATGGAAAAAAAATGCTTTGAAGAGGATTCATTTGTAACTTTTTATGATCTTTATAGCGGGATTAAGGTCTTTTATGTAGACTGAGATTTCTATCTGATTTTTGGGGGTTATCATGTGCTTCTTGCATTCATGTAAGCACAACCACAAGATCATAGAGGTTTGCAATAACCCAAATCCAAAAGTACAACATGGTATCCTTACACCATCGTTAGTTTTCAGAGTTTGCAAAGAACAAATTATATATCATAGCAAAAATCTCTTGATATTATACATGAAAGTAGAGATATCATATATAAAATCATTTGGTCATTTACTCTATTATTGTTATCATAAATTAACTATCTATTATTCAACATTTCCCAAACAACTTTGTTCCCTCATTGGCTAGTCATTGACAATTATTTCAGTAAAAGTTGTAAATATTTAATACTCCTATGGAAACTACTTCAAAATACCATTCATTCAAACTTGGTTGTTATCCTTGGCTCAAACGTCATGTAGCTAACATCATGAAGCTTGTGAATAGATTATTCATTGTATTGATTCTTAGTGATTAAGAGCAATGTAACATCTAACAACTACACAACATAGCTTTTTGAAGATTACTATATGTTGTTAACTACTAAATCCATTCTAATAACAAAGAAAATGCACTAAAGTAGAGAAAAAATTAATAAATGTTCATGTTGATCAATGTTTCTTCTCCATAAACATTGAAATTTATATAAACATAACAAGCACTAAAAATGCACTCATAATTCAACACTATCACATTTAAAAACAACATATAACTTATGGAGTATCACACCAAGACTTACATATGGGCATGTATATGTAAGCTATGTACTTCCAATCTTAAGAAAATTTACCTCTTTTCAAAACTCCAACTATTCTAATATGTGTAACGTATTATTAATATATGAATTCTATGATGTATTAATAATATAACTAGCAATACTGATTGTCATTTAAAAATAAAACTTATTTTAAAATAATATATCCATAAATGATATTATTTGTGGGCATTCAAAAGCCCAATTCATCATGAAAACGAACTTAATTTTGAAAATTAATGAAAATAATATTTACACAAAATCTAATATGATAAAAATTTATATTGGACTTCTTTAATTTGAAATTGTTTTCTAGTATAGCATTAGAAATGTTCATCTATCATCTAAGGATTAGAGAAACCTTTTATAATTAGTTTTGTAAATTCTTGTCCAAGGGAATTTATTAATATTTGAATTTCCTTCTCTATGTGATGACACTATGCTCTAAGTACATTCATATCTATCGCAATCATTCTCAATGAATGCTTATGATGGAAAAAATAATACTCATTGTTATTCCATGTGTGCATTGATCGATTGGTTTTTGTCATTGGCAATGTGAGGCAAATGGAGAGGAGGAGATGAACAACGATGAATTAAAATCGTTCTAAGTAGGATATGTTGAGTTTGTAATATTTCTAAGTAGGATCTATTTTGACCCAAATGGAAAGTGGCCTACACCTATGGCATTCATCCACCCATGGTATTGTAAGTGACATCTCTCCATGGTATTCATTCACCTATTGTATGTATCCATCAATGGTATTCATCTACACATGGAATTTACCCATGGTATTGTAAATGAAATCCACCCATGGTATTCATCACTAATGGTATTTATCCACCCATGGTATTGTAAGTGATATTTTCCCATGGTATTCATTCACCCATGGTATTTACCCACCCATGGAATTTACCTGTGGTATTGTAACTAAAAAATGCTATAAGTGACAAGTCACATCTTGTAAAATGACAGATTGTCCACCACAATGTAGATTCTATAGTTATTCTATGTTTTAATTAAAAAATATTGGTCCATAAATTTCAGAAGAAAATAGCATATCTGGATTTCTTGTGAAAACATAGTCAATTTCAAAAAAAAAAATCAGTCGAATTGGAGTCCGGATGAGAGAGATATCGCTGATTTAATGTCAGCAGTGTTGTAGAGATTTTTCTGATGGAAATTCATCGATGGCGGCTCTTCTGTAATTTTTTGTTTTTTTTAGTGAAATTTTCATAGAAATGTTGTATATCTGAGCTACCCTTGAAAAATCGCACTATTTTAGAAAGAAAGAAAAAAAAAATCAGTCGAATTGGAGTGAGGACGAGGGAGCTATAATTGATTTAAAATCAGCTATTTTCCAAAAATTTTGTGATGGCAAGACATTTGCAGCATTATTCTGAGTTTCCAGAGTCTCCAGATAGTGATTTCATATACACAAGAAGATATAGAATGATCATTCTATTTCCAAAAACAGGTTATAATAAATATTTTCAGTTATATTGATCGAGTTATGCCCATTTTAAATCTGGGGCTAAATTTAGGGCGAGTTCCCTTTGGAGGCATGTCCTCCCACCCCGCTTTAGTAGGCACCTACTTCACATTCATCAGTTTCAGCATAGCAACATTTGGATTGGGTTTTTTTTTAGACATGCCCTCCAACCCTAGGTTATGTAGGTACCTGCTACCTCATCGACAATCAGAATCACGGTTATGGGTCAACAGCACAAAATATTTCTCATTGAAGTCCATTCGCTAGGCCGCACACTGTTAGTATCACAGTTGGTCACAAGCATTACAAGGTATCTGTATCCCCAGATATTCATTTTTCATGGTTATGGGTCATCCACAAACCCATACTTCATCGAAGTCCATTTGCTAGGTCGCACATTGTTAGCGTCACAGTTGATCACAAGCATGACAAGGTATCTCTATCCTTAGATCTTCGTTTTTCATGGTTATGGGTCATCCACAAACCCTTAGTTCATCGAAGTCCATTCGCTAGGCCACACACTAGAATTATCAGAGTTGGTCACAAGCATTGCAGGGTATCTTTATCCTTGGATATTAATTCATCATGGTTATGGGTTAACCACACAAAACCATTTTCTTTAGTGGCTCTTCGTATTCAACAAAGGCTTCTCGGTAGGGAACGTCACGCATTGGGGACCATTTCTTCTTAATCAGGGATGAATGATCTGAATGGAAAGTGGCCTACACCCATTGTATTCATCCAACCATGGTATTTATCGTCCCATGGTATTGTAAGTGACATTTTTCTATGGTATTCATTCACCCATTGTATGTATCCACCCATGGTATTAATTGGCACATGGGTTTACCCATGTTATCATAAATGGCATCTACCCATGGTATCTATCCACCCATGGTATTGTAAGTGACATTTTCCCATGGTATTCATTCACCCATAGTATTCATTCACCCATGCTATTTACCCACCCATGGAATTTACTTGTGGTATTGTAGCAAAAAAATTCTATAAATAACAAGTCGCATCTTGTAAAAGGACAGATTGTCCACCATAATGTAGCTTCTACAATTATTCTCTATTTTAATAAAAAAAAATTCTTTGTGGTTTTATTTACTGTTTGTTCGCTAATTTTGTTTGAATTTCAATTTTTCAGATCTTGGGGGCCTCCTCCCAAGATCAGGATCATATTTCCTAATATATTTTATCTAATATATGCCTAATGACATGAAGTTTTTGTCATTAGTAGTGAATTCCGCCAAGGTTCATATTAAAATTTTCAAATTCTTTGTTTTGGGCAATGATTGAAGAAGAGGGATAATGAATGGGAATTGATGTAAAAAAGGTAGATGTTCACACCACCATAAATCATGGTTAAGCACCTTATGGAAACCTTTAAGGTGGTTAGGAAAACTACCTTCTGTCATATTAAATCAATCTCTTTGTAAACACACAATATGCCATTTAATAATTGCTAGCTCAGCACATGAAAAAATGAATTAAGCATGGCACATGGAAACAACCAATGAGAAGCACATTAAAGAAATAATATCAAAAAATTATGCAAGTAACTAAATATATCCTTCTTTTTACCTAACTGGTCATATAATGGAAAGGACGCATTAATCATATGCAAAGTGAGTGAAATATAAGAAAATCCAAAGTTTCATTCAATGTTATGTCATACACCTAAGAGTATTATTCAATTCTTTTCTTTTCATCATATCTAGATTTGTAGCACTGTGTTTTCTTGACTATAATGGCTTGACCAACTTACACCCATTACAACCATCCTAAATATCTCCACTTAGAGACGATCCATAAATTTTCTTTAAACAACAATAGTCATATACAAGATAAGTCTATGTAAACCTAATTTACCCAACAATAGGCATATATCTAACCACAACAATAATGCATCCCATCAATATTTATACTTAGCCAATATTATAACATACCCATTAAAAACATATAAGGAATAATAACATCCAATAGCAATAACACAACCATGGTACACAAAAAATGGTTGGGAACCCAAGGAAATTTCCGTGACAAATTATTATATAAATAATGTTACAAGTATAACAAAGGAACTGTAATGTCCCTCACTAAACTATTCTGGAACAAGATTTATTTCTACGTTTTGAAATCCAATTTGTTGAAGACGGGGCCCGTTTGATTTTTGATAGAAGACTTTGGAGTTAGAGGCAAGTTTATTTTATTTCATTTTTTTTTTTAATGATATGTGGGAACCACCCACATAAGAAATACACACTCCCTAAGGCAATGATTCGAAATGAATGAGAGTTAAAGTGAAGGCTTGGTGATGGAACCACGAAGGAAGAAAAGGCTAGAAGAAAGGCTCCACAAAAGTTATAAAAGGAATCACTTGGCTTATCGAATTTCATTATGTTGCTTGAGTTGTTGAGCTAGGTCACTTATTGTTTAGCAAGAGTTTTCCAAGCAAAGAATTCACACTTTCTTTGGGGGACATCGAGTGCCACCCTAGAGAGGTTCATTCATTATATTCAAAGGATATTTATAGAGATATTTTGAGCATGTGTATTCAATATTCCCCAGCAGTGCATATTTATGGAGGACAGAGAAGTGGATCTAGTGTGGCCATTGAAACATTATTCTGGAGGGATATTGTTGGGATAAATTATGAGAATAACACTCAATATATTTGTTGCATATTGGATGAGTTGTAAGGTTGGAAGTGGTGGCAATATTCAGGAGTGATTTTGCAGACTCTAGGGTGAGCAAAGAAAAGAGAAATTGGGCACACGTGGGAGATACAGTCTCAGCCATTGGGTCTATTATTTGTGGGAAGAATTAAGGGAAGTATAGGTGGAGTTGATTGCTACATTTTAGGAGAGTTTGGGAGTATCTTTCTGGTGGTTTGACAGACAATGTGCTTCAATAAATATTGGAGAGTTTCGGGCTTTTGGGGGTCATTTTGGATGATAAAATCAAGCCAAACCATTTCTGGGTTTCCTTGGGTTTGGTGTGAGGAGCCTAGAAATGATTTTGTAGAATTTTCTAAGAACTAGAGGTGGGGATTTCAACCATATATTTGCAGAAATCATTGCAAAATTTCTGCGGAAGCACAAAGTAGCCATTGGACAATTTATGGGTTATCATTGCTTCACCCGAGCTTTGCTCTGCTTGCCAAAAAGGAAAGCCTAGGTGCATTCCTTCAATATATTTGTACTCTTTGACTAGTTTATAAAAAAATGGCCCAACTACTTCCATATTTCTTTGTTCTATGTGTTTACTAAATTTTTTTAAAATGTATGTGGTGTATGATGGGCCTCTAAATTAAACATAAATTAATGCCCATCTAACCTTTCTTAGACACATAAAATATATATTAAATCTATCCTTCTACATTTAATAATGTCTTTTTAAGCTTTAATATGTTCTTATGAAGGTGTAGACATAATTGCATATTTGTGCCTAATATTATTTAGTTTTGAAGGATATTGTGAGAATATTGAGCAGATTATGGAGATTTGGAGAAGGAGATAATTTACGGACTTGCTCCCTAATAATCGAGGATCAAGATTGGAGAATAACTGAGAAAAATATCATGAAATTATTCAGAAATTGTGGAGAGATTCTGGAGCTCCGATGATTGAGAAAATCTAGGAATTTGTTCTCTGTGAGTTATTACAAACTCCTAGTGTTAGGAACCAAATCCACTATATGATGGATTTTGGAGGCGAAAGCTTCCTCATTTCAAGGAAAATGCTTCCTAATTACTTTCTGTAAGTACCAATTTGAGTTGGCCTCTATGGGCATGTATTTTTTAGTCTTATTGTGGAGAAAACTTGTTGTTTAGCAACTCCACTTTATTTTCTTGCAAGGATGTACTTGGACTCCTTCAATAATGAAGATTAGTATCATTTTTAGCTTCTAAGGCTTCGTTTCTTCCAAAGCACTCTGAGTTCTATTTGGGCTTGGCCATCCTAGGATCCTCAAATCCCTCTTACACAATTTATTTATGTTCTTGTAACTTCTTATTCACATGCATCTCTTATTTATGTTTTTCATATTTATGTATTTACTATTGCTTATTTTCTTGTTGTAGGATTGAGTTAAATGATTGAAGTGAGTTCTTTTGCAGGTTTTTTTATAGGTTAAAAATCATTATTCATCCTTGGAATTAATTTTTAAGTTCATTTTAATCATGAAGCTACCTGGATTTGGTTACTAGTTCACGAATATATGATTTATGGAAATGCCTTGTAGTGAAATAGTAGTAAATTTCTGCTATTTTTTAGAATGAGTTAATGAGCTTCATTTGACTTGATGCGACTTGGATTAGGTCATAATAATGTTAAATTTAATAGCAAAATTTACCCCATTTCATTTTCACTTGTTTAGGTTAGGCATTGGATAGATTAACTAGCTCACTAGTTCTTGAATTTCCATATTTTAGAGTAGTAATTGTCTGTTATTTTTTAGCACGTGTGAACAGGGGTATTTTTGATTGATTCCACTTGTAATGGAGACCTAAGACATTCTACTTATTGAAAAAAAATTCCCATACCATTTTCATTTGATTTACTTGGTCATTTGGTGAGTTATTTCCAAAACAAACTTTCTTGTAGCAAAAACAAAGTTTCATGTAGCACTCATCTAACATGTGTAAATTCAACCATATTTCCTCCCAAAGGTTTTTTTTTTCTCTTGGGCTTGAATCATGACCCCTAGGATCTAAATATATGTTTGAGGAAGAATAAAAACCACTTAAGACCTTCATTTTTGCAAATTATATTAGTTCTTTTTATTTGAATTCATGCTCTTAGGATTTCAATAATAAATTGTTGTTCTTTCCTAGGATTAATCTAATTTCAGAGCAACACTTCCATTCCTACAATTAGTTTAGTATTTGAGTTCATGACATTCACTCCATTGCATCATATCAACAAAATAAGACACATTGTATGTTGCACATATAGTGTCGATACCTCTTAAGTTTGTATGAACCTAGGGTTGATAATTAAAGTTGGTAGCCTCAGTAATTGCAACATTCTTGTTGTGATACTGAGGCTCATTACATTTTGGTGTCGTTGCTGGGGATGTGTAAAATTATGCATTATTTTCTTCCCTAGTTGATTTATTCCTTTTATTTATGGAAAAACAAAAAAAATTGCATTAGGCGTATTTCAATTCAAAACAGAAAATTGCATTGCATTAGCATTCCCATTCAAAAAATATTTAAAAATACTTCTCCAACACAAACCCCCCCCCCCCCCCCCATTTGATGACGTGGTCCAGTAAGAACCACATCACCATCCACTTTTGCAGGTAGAAGAAGAAGATACGGAATAGAAGGTAGAATAAATTGATGGAGATGATGAAAATGAAAAAGATCGTCTTGGATTTCCCATTCAAGATATTGATGTCAGTGTGCATATGAATAAAATCCCTCCATATTTCCTTCCCAACTTCCATAGTATGAGGTCGAAGGATCTGGAAACATTTCTCTTTGAATTTTTAATACTTTGTAGATCTTATGGCTAGTTATCACACTCTGAAAAATTCAGATTGTTTCTAGTAACATTGAAGGATAAAGGTCTAAAATGGTTCATGAGTCTAGGTACTAATTCAATAAGGTCACAGAATGATATGCAAAAAATATTTCTATAAAAATATAAATACCATGATCTTAAGGAATAAAATTTAAAATGAATCAAAAATAATATGAGAGCCTTGAGGATCTAATATATAGGTTCATGTTTAATGTTAAGAGGGAAAATTTTAAAAATTTAGGAATTGACACACTAAAAACCCTCTTACTTAGAATAATTAGGGATGAGTGGATCGATCTCCTTGATCTGATGAGTAGAGGAGATGTATACCAATTATCAATTGAAGGAATTTGTGAAACATGCAAGCACATATCAAGAGGAAGGTCAAGAGTAAGTAAATCATCATCAACAACGGGTAAGTCAAGATGAACTTGGAATTTTTCTTGATAAATTTAAAACATAAATTCTTATCAATCTAAGTGAACAAGTAGCAATGTTAAGAATGTAAAATGAGAAAAGAGAATATGTTGATATTTGCGCTATCCATGCAGAATCATAGGCTACTAAATATTGTCCATCATTACCAAGGTTGAAGGAATTGTACCAAGAGGAAAATGGAGAAAGGAAATCACCAAAGAAGATATCTTATGTAGCTCTAAGAAGACCATGGGAGCCTAGTCGACTTGATATGATGCGAGGACCTACTTCACAATTTCAAGCTTATTCACATCCTTATCAAATTAATTGGAACACACTCTTTACTTTGCAACCTTGGCCATCTCAACCTCAAAACTAATCTTGGCAACAAGGTTGGCAAGAACCTATGCGAGAAATCCACAATATCATCCTCAATATCCTCCATACCCAACTCCATGTTATCCCCACCATCCACCTCCACCACAACTACAAACTCAACCACATCCATCTCATAGATCCACCTCCATTTAACTACCTATACCACCATTTCGAAACTCATACAAAGAAGTAACTCAACCCAGTTACAATGTTGAGGTACAACACTTCCAAACATATCCTCTTGATCTAAATGGTATTCATCTTAGTTCAAGAAAGGTATTGCAAACAAGAGATTCTTTCGATTTCATTGAAGGAAAACATCAAGAAGAAGAAGATTCAAATGAGGAGATCAAATAATCAAGGGATGAAATAAATGAAGAGCAGACATCAAAATCAAATATTTAGAAAGTTCCCTCTTGTTTACCATCATATGCTCCATGTGTTCAAGAGAATAAACAGAAAAAAAGAGGTAGATTTGAATTTCATGGTAGAATAAGACATGAAGACTGTTCCAAATGAGCAAGAAAACCAAGGGCAACAAATCTATATTGAAATATGGCTCCATAAAATCATTAAGTTGCAGCAACACACTCTTCTTCAAAATTACTTTATACAATCTCAATCAAAGAAATTCATCGCTCATATTCAGGTACCTATCAAAGCATGTATTTCAAGTGTACACATGATTTTATCTGTGATATTGATCTACACATGGCTCCATTAGAAGTATTCCTATTCTTGAAAGAGATTTTTTTTTTTCAAGTAAAGTAGGATAGGAAAAAAAAATTTTTTAAATGGAAAAGAGAGGAAAAAAAAAAATCTCAAGTGAAAACCTCTTTTGAGGTGCCTGAGATTGTCTCACTACTTGAAAACCTCCATGAGGTGGTCAATTGGCTGGAAAAAAGAGAAAATGAAAGAAAAATAAAATATCCTAGGTGAAAATATCCTTTGAGGCACCTAGGCAGACCTACTAGTTAAAACCTCATTGAGGCAGCTAGAAGGCCTACAGAAAAAAAAAACAAAAAAAAAAAAGTGAAAAAATGAAAATAATGTAGAAATTATATGCACTAAGCATGCATATGTCCAAGATCCACCTGATATCACACTATTTAACTTTATGCAATATACTGAATCTATTCCACTTGTTAATCTTTTGCGGAAAAGTTAATTTCACACACATGTGAAGAATAAACAAAAATTATCAATCGCACATAACACAGTTTTTAACCGAGAAAGCTTGAAGCTGAAAAACCCAACTATATATTATGTAACATGGAGATCATATGACAATCTCATACAAGCATACAAACCTTATCACAAGCTCTCACTATAGTACAATCGTCATACACTAATCAGGCCTAATCTTCCAAATCCATGCACCAATATTTCCCACCTGCTAGCCTGCCTCCACTGCGCAATCTCTGATGAAGAATGGCTCTGAATGAATTCGAATTACTCCATCCTTGACTGCGCAATCCTCATTGGCATCTCCACTAAGTGTTTGATGCAGTCAATGCATCACTATAGTCACAACAGATAGTCTATCTTGCCCTTTCACCTATCTCTCCACTGGTCCCCACTTAAACTTCCATGCACTGTAGTTAACTGATGTATTGCTCAATTGATTAATGAGTTATTATTTATGAATTAATTAACTAATTAATTCACTCCACTCTCACTAGTGTATTAATCAGTTAGACTAGATACAACTAGCTCAACTGAGTCTAACTGAGTTAAACTGAATACAACTCCATAGCTACTTCTTCCAACTGTGTCATAACTCTACCACTTGAGTTCTAACTGAGTCCTCCATGCAATAGCTCCATTAAACCCTCAGGAATAGCATAATTCCTTTTGTCAGCTACTGTGCCACATTTGTGCACTAAACTGAAGTGCTCCAAGAGAATAAGTTGTTGTTTAGAGTCTGATTATTATTAAGAGCTAATAATAATTGACATGCATCTATTTTTAGATTGACGATCTATAAATAGACTTCACCCAATATTCTAAAAATAGAATTTCATATATTTTTCCAACTTGATCAACCATCCACAAATAGCATCCTGCAACTTCTGAAATATGATCATCATGTCTAAAAATAGACATAGTCTAAAAATAGACTTGCACCAAAAGTAGCCTGCGGACCCACTTAGTGAAGTCCACTCTTTTCACTAAGCTCGTCATCTTGTTGAATATCAACACTCCCTATCAACAAGATAGGGATTATCCTTCACCCCGATCCTGCCTCTATGGTATTCGAATTTTCTCCTGGTGAGCGCCTTCGTCAGAATATCTGCATCCTGATCCTCCATAGGAATGCACTGAAGCAACATGATCTTTCGCTGCACATAATCTCTGATATGATGATACCGGATATCAATATTTTTAGATCTATCATGAAACACAGGATTAACCGAGAGTTTAATGCAACTTTGATTATCACAATGAATCACCGTGGGATCTAAATGTGAACCGAACAAACCAACCAAAATCTTCCTCATCCAGATAGCATCACATGCAGCTAAAATTTCTTCCATGTATTCTGCTTCTGCTAAACTGAGTGCCACGGATCTTTGTTTCCTGTTGTACCAAGAAACTATTGTAGACCTGATACTAAAAATCCCTCCTGATGTGCTCTTTCTGTCTGTTGGGCTTCCTGGCCAATCTGCATCCGTGAAGCCATGCAACTTCACCTCATCCATCTGTCTATACCATAAACCATACTCAGATGTGCCCCTGACATACCTCAATACATGCTTTCCCACCTTCCAAAAGAGCTTGGTAGGCTTAACCATCGCTTGTGAAAGATGGTTCACCACATAGCATATGTCAGATCTTGTATTGACTAAATACATGATCGAACCCACCAACTGTCAACAAACAGTGGCATCCACTACCTTTGCCGATGTAGCATCCTCTTTCTTCCAATTTCCTGGAAGAGGAGTGTCGATAGGCTAGCATCCTTGCATGAGAAACTTATCTAGTATCTCCTAGGCATACTTGCCTTGAAACACAAACAGTTCACCTTCCCACTACCATATTTCCAATCCAAGGAAATAATTAAGGAGGCCTAAATCCTTCATCTCAAACTCCTTTGCAAGATCAACCTTGCATGAGTGTATCAACTGCTCATCACGTGTTAGTATCAAATCATCAACATAAAGTGAAATGATTAAAAACTTACCCTCCACAACAATCTGGTACAGGTTTTCATCCACCTCACTCTTGGTGAAGCCAAGTCCAGTGAAATATCTCTCGATCCGAGTGTACCAAGCATGGGGTGCTTGTTTCAGCCCATACGACGCTCTTTTGAGCATGCACACATGCAACTCGCTGTTGAAGATCTAAAATCCTTCAGGTTTCTCAATGTACACCTCTTCCTCAATGATCCCATTAAGGAACATAGTCTTCACATCCATCTGATGAATTTTCCAACCCATCTGCGCTGAGAGAGCAAGGATGGTCCGTATGGAAGAATACCGTGCGACAGGTGCAAAGGTTTCTTCATAGTCAATCCCCTCAATCTATGAGAAGCCCCAGGAAACAAATCTTGCCTTATACTTCTCGATGCTCCCATCAGTAGCTTGCTTTACCTTGTAGATCCATCTTGATCCTACAACTGATTCTCCCACCGGCCTTGGAACAATCTCCCAAGCACTGTTTCTGACAATGGCGTCATACTCCTCCACCATGGCATTTGTTGGTATCCTGTGTTTTGATAGTTTGGAAAATCAAAAGACAAGGCAACATCAGAACCAATCTTTAGAGTTCTAGGATCTAGTCCTCCTGTTCTCAGAGAGGGATCTCTCAAATGTTTATTTGCAAAGGTTTATCTTGTGTGCTTTGAGTATTGGTTTTAGACTAGTTATTAAGTGCAGGTGTTTGTTTGTTTGGTTGGTTGAATTGATACAACAGAATATGAAAGATCTAGGAAAGATATATAGAATGGAGAAACATCTGGCTCATTGGCCAATGGATTCAACAAGAGGTCATAACATACTCATCAATGGATATGGGATATCACAGGGCAAATCTAACTTGGTCGCAAGATCCTTTGGTTTTGGAATGAGATGGCCATTAATGATTTGGAAAGAGAAGTTTAATTCTTCAAACAAAGGGAATTTGAAAGCACAACTTGAACAATAAAGAGCTTTTTGATAGACAGGGCTAACCATGAATCCTACAAATCACACTTTAAGCAAATAATGACTTCAAAACAACTATTAAAATGAAATCTAAGATTCGGGGAACGCCCTATTTCCTCAAAGATTTTATTTCAAATGACTTAGAAAACATAAAAGATTCACTGATAATTGCAGTCATAGAAGAGGGAACGCCTAACACATATATGATTAAAACTAGAAAGACCTTTAAGACAAATGTTTAAGCAAGGACAAAGGGAAATATCAAAACAGACCTCCTTGGCTTACTATAAACAGAAATACTTCAAAGGGAGACTTCAATAACAGTTTTTAAGTGGCAGTAGACAAGCAGGGAGAACCATAAATCATGTTGAAACCAACTATTCGAACTATTAAGGAAATAAACAAGCATGAAGACTAAAGAGAGAGATTAAAGACTCTAAAATACTTCATCAGAAGAAAACATGAAACAGTGAAGGATGAACAGGTCTAAGGTGCTTCCAAGAGTCATTTCTTAGCCTAAAACTTTCAACCTACTGTAGTAAGAAATTATGGGACATAATGAAAACAGGAGAAAATATCAAACAGTTCAGAACACTTCACCAATAGCCAAGCTCATGGATCCAATGATAGAGCCTTCTCAGGAACAAGCATGCAACAACATCATCAAGGCTTCCAAGACTTTAGTTTCTTCTTCAACTTCAATAGACTATGTATTATTTCAAATAAATTTTAGTATTACAACTAGTGATCAACCAACCAACACTTTCTCATCTTCTCCAATAGTATTTATAGAGAAAATGAAGAGGTGGAATGGGGTAAAATATCTTCTAAGTTCAATTAATACAGCGCATTGTCTTTCGGCCTTTGAGGGGCTTAATAAAGAATATTTTTGGTATTTCCCCTGTATTAATTGGTTTACATTAAATTTTAGGCTTGCTGGAAAGAATTTGTTGACTTCAAGGCTCCTTGTTATCCTTGCAATAACTTCGGCTGACAGTTCACAATAAGTTTCTATGGTTGAATTCATTGTTCAGCTGTATTGATGCAGAATATATCCTGTCTAGTAATAACTTCGGCCTTCCTTTGTTTGATTTGAGGTTGTAGGTGGCCCTGTGGCAGCTGGGGGATTTAATTAGCCCCTGATGTGGTAGTGTAGGCTCTCTTTCTGAGAAAACACTCATGACTTTCTTCAAACTGTGTTTAGTTGGGAGGATTAGGCTTTTAATAATCCATTGTTGTCCGTAATCCTCCACAAATATGTCTTCAAACTTCCGTGTTGGTGCATTTTTTGTCTCTCTGCACTGATACTCTTTGATTTGTGTCTAATTCACAGTGATTTGTTGGTATGCAGAGTTGTGCAGGGATGATATGGCATCAGTGCCTTGTGAATCACTGATGAAACGTGAATTTCAAACCCTGTGAAGGATTTTCTTTGATGAATCAAAGACGGGAGGATCGTCACCCTCTGCCTTCAAATTTTCTTCAGACATAGTGGAAAAAACCATAAAACCCTACAAAAATACAAACAACTATTATAAAATCCTGCATATATAGGTTAACTGTTTCAGAAGGCACGTGGAGGGAGCGTGACCATTGGATGGCAGCATCCAACGGTCAGGATCGATCAGAGGAATTCAAAGGGAAGGCGGAAAATGAATATGAATTGGAGCCGTCGATCGCGCAGAGATCGACGGTTGGGAGTGGAGATGAAAAGTCAAAACGGGAGAATCAGGGTGATTAATTGTGAGCCATCGATCTGTAGATCAGATCGACGGTGGGGATGCTCTTATGACCGCATCATAGCCTGGTTAACTATTGGGCATCTTCGAAGAGTGATCGTCGTCCGATGGGCGGCCTCAGATTGGACAGTGGATGTCAATATCGTGCCGGGTCCACGTCCGATATTTAACGCGCGATGGACGGCGGTTTTATGAACAGTGCCCAGGCCATGCGTCAAGCTGCATATGGAATCGCTGCGGAATAAAAAATAACACCCCACTCTCAAAAGCGGTGCGATGAATACCGCGTGGTTTTCGCAACAGAGAATGGACGGTGGGGACCACCGGGTTAATCAACTGCGCGCCGTCGATCTGCAGATCAGATCGACGGTGGATATCGATTTAGAAATTTGCACCGGTGGCAAAGTTCATAATATAAAAAATTGGAAAATTAATATAACCAAAGGTTTAAACTTTGGGCAGACATATATATAATATGTTTAGGCACCCATCTGTGGGGCCATAGGTTATATGGGAAACCACATGACCGGGGGTTAAAAAAGGGGGGCTAATCGCAATTGGAGAATGAGATAAACGCTTGGAAAGCTAGCGCTCGATTCCAGCACCTGGGTGTAAGGAGAGGGGGGAGCTAAAGACTTAGCCCAAGGGGGCTTAAGTCTACAATACATAAAAATATGATTTTTATGGATTTTTATGGATTTTGAATGTTTTTCAAAGGTTTTGATGGGTTTCGATAAGGCTAAGAAATGGTCCTAGAACCTTATCAAAGGTATTTGAAGAAGGGAAAATGGGAAGAACATGAAAATGAAGGTTTTTCATGGGAGATGAAAGGAAAATATGAGGTTAGTCTGGAAAAAGGGGGAAAGGGAAAAATGATGATTTAGCAGCAGTCTTTTCTCATGAAATCAGCAGAATTTCTGAGTATAAAATGGGAACAGCAGTGAAGATTTGGACAGAGGAGAGGCATGAGGCCTTCAAAAGTCTTCAAGATCCAACACTTTTTAACAATAAAATTTGTTCCTTGAAGGCTCAACAAGTCTTAGCCACCTTTTGCTATAACAAATTTTATAGGTGGCTAACAGTGGCTCCACTTGGGGATGGTGCCTTCTTGAAGGCATCAAGAACTTCAGACTTGCATTCTTTGGGAGGCTAACTTGTGCCTCATCCATTGGGCTGCCCTTCCTTTGCTGGGATGATCTTGCTCCAAAAACATATTAGCAACCATAAAAACCAATGGATCTTTCATCAACAAGCTTTCTACCTACCCAATCCTATATATCTAACATTTTTTCTTCATTGGAGTGTACTTGGATTGGCAAAATCTTTTCACAAAATTTTATTCTTTTGAAAGCATAAAACTAATCTAATTCTACTCCTTATTTCTCCCTGAACTTAGATTAAACAGTTGACTTCAGATGCTTCTCTACCTATTCTACCATCTGTTGGGATTAAACTGTCCAACAGATTTTTATTCTCTAAATTCTACAATAGAAATTTTAAAAAGCATTCAAGTCAAGATTAAGCTGCTTGACTTGATGCTGATCTATGGCATAAGAACAACTGCACATAGACATTATTTTGCACAAAATTAAAACAAAAAGGAAGGCTTAAGATCTAATTTTTCAAACCACTTCCTTCCTCTTTTTACAGCTCTGTTTTTTAATTTGTTTGAGTTGTTTTTGCTTATCCCCTGGTTTAGATTTTGAGCTAATTAGAACCATATTTACCTCTTATTTGACTCAGGATTTGAAACAAATTTGAGTCACTCTCTTTGATTGGAATATTTAGGTTTGGATTTTTAGCATATTCGAACCTTTGATTTCTATATTAAACTATCTACTGATAAGCCAAGATTAAAAAGTTTAGAAAATCAAATTCACTATCCTATCAGTAGAAAATTTAAATCTAATTAGTCAACATTAGGCTATTTGACTGATTAGAAGTGTGTTTTTAGGAGTGGCATTTAATCTTGCACACTTTCAAATTTGTTTCTCTTTTTTGGTATGGGGCTATACCTTTCTTGTTTTCACAATCTGCCCTCTTTTCTTTCTTTCTTTGTTTTTGTATTTTTTATTTTCATAACTTTGAATGCAATGTTCAAACTATGATATTTAAAATGAAAATAAAATTCTTTAAAACTCAAGACTCTTGGAAAATTTAATTCTTGAGCATCCTGCCATTGAAATGACCTCCATATAGATCTTCTCCATTCAATTCTTTTAGAAAGAATGCATTGTGACCCCTCTCAGCATGAATAATATATGGACCTTTCCACAAGTTCTCAAACTTGCCATGTTTTCCCTTCTCTTCTCTCCTTGAATCCAACTTAAGAACAACATTTCCAACCTGGAAATTGTTTGCCTTAGTCCTCTTATCAAATAATTTCTTCATATTTTCTTGGACTAACTCTGTTCTCTCATAAACTTCTTCTATGGTCTACTGTAAATGGATTGTTTGGTTGATCCTTCTCTGCATATCATTCTCTTCAATCTGCACTTCTTGAAGGAGTTTCATGACTGGAACTCCCAATGAGGTAGGAAAAACTACCTCCATGCCATAAACTAACTGATAGGGGGACATATTTATTGATTTCTTTGTAGTTAACCTATCATCCCACAAGGCATGAACCAGCTTACTGTGCCATGATTTTTTATTTTGTTCCAACAGTTTCTTAATGATATTGATGAGGCTCTTGTTGGAAGATTCAGCTAATCCATTTCCTTGGGGATAGTAAGCAGTGGAATGGCCCAAGGTTATGTGGTATTTGTAATAGAAATCAACCATCTTCCTAGATTTAAAAGCAGCAACATTGTCTGTTATGATTTTTCTGGGACAACCAAATCTGGATAGGATATTTGTTTCAAGGAACTTGATAATGACAGAGTCATTAGCCTTTCTGGAAAGTATAGCTTCTATCCATTTGGTAAATAATTCAGTGGCTGTGAGGATCCACTTATGTTGAGCTGAGGAGGATGGATGGATTTCCCCAATGAAGTCTAAACCCCATTGTTTAAAATGTGCTTCAACTCTGATAGGATGTAAGGGTAAGGGAAGAAGTTTTCTTTTGCCATCAAAGATTTGACACTTATGGCAAGACATGACCAACTTTTGACTGTCTGGGAAAAGGGTAGGCCAATAGTAACCAGATCTAAGAATTTTTTTTGTTGTGGCCTTCCAGTAGAGGTGTCCTCCACATTCTCCGTCATGCAATTCATGCATGATTTTTCCTGCATCATCTTCAGGTAAACATTTAAGCAAAATTCCAACAGCATTTTTCCAATATAATACTCCATTTAAGATACAAAAAATCAAAGCCTTTTGTTTCAAAAATCTAGCTTTAGTTTTGGACAAAGAAGGAGGGGCATTTAAATATAAAAGCACATAAATAATGTCAGTAGACCAAGGAGAATTCAGAAATGTTTCTTCAATAAAAGGAGCAATAGATTCTTCTATTTCTTCCAACACATCCACCATATTCATGTCTAGTGCTTGGAAGTTAGACTCAGCCATAAGTTTTGCTAATCCTTGCCCTTTAACTAGTTTGGTGGGCCTAATTTCTAAGTCATATTCAAGAATAGTTACAATCCATTTTCCCCTTTTACCATCAAGGTCTTGACTTAGAATGTCCTTGACAACAGTATGTGGAACAAAAGCAATTATGTGAGAGTGTAAAATATAGACCCTAAAGTCTTTTAATGCTTTCACTAATGCTAAGGCTTTCTTCTCCATGATGTTATATTTGAGAGGAGCATCTCTTAAGGCCCTACTAAAGAAAGATATTGGTTGTTTGTGCCCCAAATCATTATTTTGAAGTAAAAATACGGTTATTGTATGTTCAGATGTAAAGGAAAAGATGTAAAATTCTTTGGTAAAATCTGGACTAATCAGGACTGGTGTTTGAGTAAGAGCTTGTTTGACCAGTTCGAATGATTGTTTAGCTGGTAAAGTCCATTTTACACCTACATTTTTCTTAAGCATGTTTGTAATGTTTTTTAATAGCTCAGCAAGATTAGGAATAAACCTCCTCAGAAAATTAATCTTTCCGATGAAAGATTGCAATTCTTTGAGGCTCCTTGGATGGTTGATCTGCAATATGCCATCTATCCTTGTAGGGTCTATTTTGATTCCCTCTTCTGAAATTATATGGCCAAGAAATTTACCCTCTTGGAGACCAAAGAGTGTCTTCTTGGGATTCAATGATAAGCCAAATTTCCTACACTTCTCAAAAACTTTTCTCAGGTGAATTAAATGTTCTTCATCAGTTTTTGAGAAAATGGTTATGTCATCAAGGTAAATGATTATGAAATAGCCAATGTCTTCAGAAAAGGCTATGTCCATGGCCTTTTGGAAGGTGGCCCCTGCATTCATTAATCCGAAAGAAATTTTGACATACATAAAGGTGCCCCAAGGCATGGTAAAAGCAGTTTTTATTTGATCACTTGGGAGCACTAACACCTGGTTGTAACTTGAGAACCCATCTAAGAGGGATATCCTTCTTGACCCAAATACCCTTTGAAGTATATGGTCCATCTTGGGAAAGGGGTAGTTGTCCTTTAAAGAGGCTCTATTTAAATTTCTAAAGTCAATATAGAGCGTGATTTCCCCTATTTTCTTTCTAATAGAAACTAAGATTGATACCCACTCTGAAAATCTAATGGGTACTATGATTCCAGCATCATGAATTTTTTCAATCTCTGCCTTAAATAGAGGTAGTAAGAGAGGATTTATTCTCCTTATTTTTTGTTTGAAAGGCTTTTGATTTTCTTTAAAAGGAATTTTATGCTGGATGATGCTGGTATCATATGATTTTAGGTCTTTGTATCCCCAAGAAAAAATATCTTTAAACTCTTTGAACAGCTCTATGTACTGCAGTTTTTATGTGAGTTGGGAGAGTGCTGGAGAGTTTGATCATCTTGGGTTCTGATAGACTACCTATGTTATGCTCTTCTGTATTTGTTTCCACAGGCTCTATTCTTGGTTCTTTGGCTACATCATTAAAATCAAAAAGGTGTTCTAAAGGTGCTAAACCTCTTGGAATTTTATCATTTTTGCATTGTAAAACTTCCAAGTCTTCTTGGTCTGTGTTGTCAATTGTCTCTGCTTCAAAAGGATTTTCATAATGATTTATATCAGCAGTATATGTCATTTCAACTTCTGGGATTTGTTCAATATACAAACAATTTTTGTTATGGTTGGTTTCTGATATTGGTATGCTGAAATCATTTTCTGATTTCAAGAAATCATCTATGTGTTTGTCAAAATCAAACACTTTCCATTGAACTTCGTTATCAGGCACAGCAAGCCTGTGTTTTACCTTCACACTGAGTTGTTCATTTATTTCAGGTATTTGGCAATTGCTCCCATTGAAAGTGAGTTTGTTTGCTAGATGATTTAGTTCTCTTGGAATGAAAATAAGTTGATACTTTTCAAAGGTCTTCAATAGGTCAAGGGCAACGTTTCGATATTCCCTAATTTTTGGATTTCCAGTTGAGTATTCTCCTTTGATTTGTGTTATGATAAGTTTAGAATCTCCTAAGATTGATATCCTCTGGGCTTGTAGATGTTTAAGCAATTGTAAGCCTAGGAGAAGTGCTTCATACTCAGCAATATTATTAGTGCATGGGAAATCCTATTTATATGAAAAACTCTGATTTGTATTTTAAATCCACACACCTGCTCCTGCACTTGTTTTATTACAAGATCCATCAAATTTTATTGTCCAAAGTATGTCATTCTTATTTTAATTTTCTTGTTGCTGTTTACTGGTAATGTTTTGAATTCGATTGAAGGGAATATTTGATTGTTCTGGTGAACTGATTGGGTCCATGTTTTCCTTATCTTGTTGAGTAATTTCATCTTCGTTACATAAGATAAAGGAATCTAAACTTGATTGAATAGAATAGATTGGCAAGTTGTTTGGTTTGTCTATATTTCTCACCATGTATTTCATGTGAGATTCCCTTTATGGTCTTCTGTTTTGATTAAAAATGGGAATGGTGGCATAAGACATGTCCATTTGAAGGCTTCCCTAAAACTTGGCTCCCCAAGATCTTGATAAGAGCATGCCATACTTAGGGGGAATATCAGTGACAACTATGTCCATGACTAAACTCTTAGAAAGGATTTGGGCTAAGTTAACACACAAATCTTTGATTAAACCCAAACATTTGACTCTGCTTGAGTCAAAGGAATACAAGTCTTTGTATGGCTTAGTAATTTCTAAGCCTAAGCTTTCCATTATAACCTTGGGCATTATATTGTGTTAAGCTCCTGAGTCTAACATGGAATTGTGTAAAATTTTCTCATATATGTTCAAGATAACATAGAAGGGAGGGACAGTCCCTTCTTGGTATTTCCCTTCAACTTCTGGACCAAACAACAGCGCAGGTTTTTCATCTGTCAAGTTTAAGGTGTCAGTATCACTTCCTAGGTTCAAAGATTTCAAAACTTGGTTTTTGTACACCTCTTGGGTTACTAGTTCAGCTAGGGGGGTGGTAATTTTTATCTTAGCAATCTCTCCCTCAAGGTTGAAAGGAATAATAGACTTTTTGATATTTACATCGGCCTTTTCAATTGAATTCTTTTCAGCAACTTTGATTTTCTGAACCTTGTTTGGACTGGTAATTGGGAGAGTTTTATTAGGACCACTAGCTGAAGTGCTAGGGGTGCTCTGTTCAATAATTGGCTGGACACTTTTGTCTTTGTTTAAGTCTAGTTTCTTGGCCAAAATGTTGGTTTTCTCTGCTGTCTTTTTGGGCTAGTTTTCTGCGTTTTTCTTGACAGCAGTGCTAGTGTTCTTATCTTTTGAATTATCTATGTTTCCCTTGCTCCTAATATCATACTGTTTGTGTACCTCCATGATTTCATTTTCAAAACCCAATCTATAGTCATCAGAATATTCATAGGTGTTTGTATTTTGATCATAAGAGAAGAAATCTTGTTCTTCCTTAGTGAGGAAAACATCATCCCCACTGTCTGATCCAATCAAGTTTACATGAGATTCTTCCAACCTTTCCAACTCCCTATCTTCCTCATATTGATCTACATAGTTTTGTTGAAAGGGAGGTCTAATCTGTTGGTCACTTTCTTTTTGCTTATCTTGATTGTTGTCTCTTCTATAATTTTGATTTCTATTTCTGTTTTGATTGTTTTGAGGTTGCATTCTCTCAAGTATGCTCATCCTTTTCATGATCTCTTCCAACATCTGTTCTATTTTTGAGCTAGATGTGGAGGGTGTAGTGTCATCTTTATAAGTTACCCTCTTCTATGATCTCAACCTATTTCTTTTCTCAATTATGTTTGCTTCTACGCTCACAGCTCCTTTCTGCATGTCTTCTAAGGTTAAGTAATCCCTCTCCCTTAATTGATACATCATGTCCACATCAAGGCCTTCGGGATATCTTACTAAGGCCATGCCTTGAGGAGGTTTCATGTGAGGTGGAAGAGCATTGTAAATGCTATTAAACCTAGTGGAGTAGTCAGGAATACTCTCCCCTTGATTTCTCTTGAGGCTGCTATATTCTACCAGTATTTGGAGAGGATTCTTTTTGAGTTCCCATTTGTTGATAAATTTTTGATGCAAGGTAGGGAGATCATTTTTTATGTTAGGAGGTAAGTTTTTGAACCATTTCTTTACATATCCTCCTAAAATCTGGGCAAAGATCCTCATCTTCATAGTTTCTTCTTCTATCTCCATGTAATCAAATGCGTCTTCCATTCTATCTACATGATGTTGAGCTGTTGTAGATTCTTTTCGAGTGAAGTGAGGGATTTTGTACTTGTAATCATTCGGTAGGGGAAGCAGAGGTTGTGGTAACACTAATGGGGCATACCTTGTTGCCATGGCTGGAAATAAGGGTGGATTTACAAGAGGTGGATTTACAAAAGTGAAAGTGGGATGAAATGGAGTGTTTTGAATAGTGGTAGTATGAATTGGAGTGGAAGAAATACTTGGGCCAGCAAACTAATTTTGAGCAGACTTGTTATGGAAAAGGCTAAAGTGATGAAGAAGCTGGCAGTCAGGAGGAGTGGAAGGTGAGGCTTCTCTACTGAAGCTTGGTTGCAAATCTGCAATATCGAGGTCAGTTTGGTTTAAATCACCTTGAGATCTAGTTCTAAAGATGTTCTTTGTATGTTGTAGATCAAAGTGTGAATCCTCCAAGACAACAAGGTTTTCAAGGGAAGATATAGTTCTTAAGAGGCTCCTATTAGCAGCTAATTTTCTAGAGTCAGAAGTCTTCCATGGAATTCTTTCTGGATTTTCAATGTTTAAAGGAGGATTTGGGTCTGGATGGGATCTAATGTTGATCCTATGTGAAGCCAGACTGCTTTTCAAAAATGAGAGAGGTTGAGGTTTTTAGGGATTGTTTTTGGGAATTTTACTTCTCACAATGTTTTATCTAGTATGGGACTAGGCTTCTAAACTTCTTCAAGGCTGGTTAACACAGTCCTAAAGAGATCCGGGAACTTAGATGAGTAATAGGCCTATTGGGGCTTATGGAGTCGCCAGGTGGAAACTTTTAGCTCTTTTGGAGGTAAAAGGTTTTATGGTCCACCACAAAGTTTCTTATGAAGCCAAACTGAAATATTTTTGGGTTTTTCTGAGTTTCTCGATCTTGTAGGTTATGAAAGTGTCCTAAATCTAACTTAACAGTTAGCTAGGGTGTCAAAACATACAAAGTTCACTCTTATGGCTTGGTAACTTATTCTTTCAAGGTTTGATAAGGTCTTACAGGAATCCTAAGGGTTACTTAGTTTGTCACCGATTCAATTAAGTCCTGTCATGATTACCATTTGTTAGGTAGTGCTTGAAGAAGGTTACTTATGTTATACTAGGAAGTGAATGTTTAATTTTGAAAATTTTACTCAGGGTCCCACCGTGATCGCCATTATGTCGGTATCCCGTGTTTTGATAGTTTTGCAAATCAAAAGACAAGGCAACATCAGAACCAATCTTTAGAGTTCCAGGATCTAGTCCTCCTGTTCTCAGAGAGGGATCTCTCAAATGTTTATTTGCAAAGGTTTATCTTGTGTGCTTTGAGTATTGGTTTTAGACTAGTTATTAAGTGCAGGTGTTTGTTTATTTGTTTGGTTGAATTGATACAGCAGAATATGAAAGATCTAGGAAAGATATATAGAATGGAGAAACATCTGGTTCATTGGGCAATGGAGTCAAGAAGAGGTCATAACATACTCATCAATGGATATGGGATATTAGAGGGAAAATCTAACTTGGCCGCAAGATCCTTTGGTTTTGGAATGAGATGGACATTAATGATTTGGAAAGAGAAGTTTAATTCTTCAAACAAAGGGAATTTGAAAGCACAACTTGAAAAATAAAGAGCTTTTTGATAGACAGGGCTAACCATGAATTCTAAAAATCACACTTTAAGCAAATAATGACTTCAAAACAACTTTTAAAATTAAATCTAAGATTCGGGGAACACCCTATTTCCTCAAAGATTTTATTTCAAATGACATAGAAAACATAAAATATTCACTGATAATTGCAGTCATAGAAGAGGGAACACCTAACACATATATGATTAAAACTATAAAGACCTTTAAGACAAATGTTTAAGCAACGACAAAGGGCAAGATCAGAACAGACCTCCTTGGCTTACTATAAACAAAAATACTTCAAAGGGAGACTTCAATAACAATTTTTAAGTGGCAGCAGACAAGCAGGGAGAACCATAAATCATGTTGAAACCAAATATTCGAACTATTAAGGAAATAAACAAGCATGAAGACTAAAGAGAGAGATTAAAGACTCTAAAATACTTCAGCAGAAGAAAACATGAAACAGTGAAGGATGAGCAGGTCTAAGGTGCTTCCAAGAGTCATTTCTTAGCCTAAAAATTTCAACCTACTGTAGTAAGAAATTATGGGACATAATGAAAACAGGAGAAAACATTAAACAGTTTAGAATACTTCACCAACAGCCAAGCTCATGGATCCAATGATAGAGCCTTCTCAAGAACAAGCATGCAACAACATCATCAAGGCTGCCAAGACTTTAGTTTCTTCTTCAACTTCAACAGACTATGTATTATTTCAAAGAAATTTCAGTATTACAACTAGTGATCAACCAACCAACACTTTCTCATCTTCTCCAGTAGTATTTATAGAGAAAATGAGGAGGTGGAATGGGGTAAAATATCTTCTAAGCTCAATTAATACAGCGCATTATCTTTCGGCCTTTGAGGGGCTTAATAAAGAAGATTTTTGGTATTTCCCCTGTATTAATTGGTTTACATTAAAATTTAGGCTTGCTGGAAAGAATTTGTTGACTTCAAGGCTCCTTGTTATCCTTGCAATAACTTCGGCTGACAATTCACAATAAGTTTATGTGGGTGAATTCACTATTCAGCTATATTGATGCAGAATATATCATGTCTGGTAATAACTTCAGCCTTCCTTTGTTTGATTTGAGGCTGTAGGTGGCCCTGCGGTAGTTGGGGGATTTAATTAGCCCCTGATGTCGCAGTGTAGGCTCTCTGTCTGAGAAAACACTCATGACTTTCTTCAAACTGTGTTTAGTTGGGAGGATTAGGCTTTTAATAATCCATTGTTAGCCGTAATCCTCCACAAAATTTTCTTCAAACTTCCGTGTTGGTGCGTTTTTTGTCTCTCAGCACTGATACTCTTTGATTTGTGTCTAATTCACTGTGCTTTGTTGGTATGCGAGGTTGCGCAGGGATGATATGGCATCAATGCCTTGTGAATCACTGATGAAACGTGAATTTCAAACCCTGCGAAGGATTTTCTTTGATGAATCAAAGGCGGGAGGATCGTCACCCTCTGCCTTCAAATTTTCTTCAGACATAGCAGAAAAAACCATAAAACCCTACAAAAATACAGACAACTATTATAAAATCCTGCATATATAGGTTAACTGTTTCAGAAAGCACGTGGAGGGAGCGTGGCCATAGGATGGCATCATCCAATGGTCGGGATTGATTAGAGGAATTCAAAGGGAAGGCGGAAAAGGAATATGAATTGGAGTCGTTGATCACACAAAGATCGACGGTCGGGAGCGGAGATGAAAAGTCAAAATGGGAGAATCAGGGTGATGAATTGTGAGTCGTCGATCTGTAGATCAGATCGATGGTGGGGATGCTCTTATGACCACGGCATAGCCTGGTTAAGTGTCGGGCATCTTCGGAGAGCAATCGTCGTCTGATGGGCGGCCTCAGATCGGATGGTGGATGTCAATATTGCGCCGGGTCCACTTGCGATCTTTAACACGCGATGGACGGTGATTTTATGAACAATTCCTAGGCCACACGTCAAGCTACGTATGGAATCACTGCGGAATGAAAAATATTGCCCTACTCTCAAAACTGATGCGATGGATACCACGTGGTTTTCGCAACAGAGAATGGACGGCGGGGACCACCGAGTTGATTAACTACGCGCCGTCGATCTGCAGATTAGATCGACGGTGGAGATCGATTTAGAAATTTGCACTGGTGGCAAAGTTCATAATATAAAAAATTGGAAAATTAATATAACCAAAGGTTTAAACTTTGGGTGGACATATATATAATGTGTTTAGGCGCCTATCTACGGGGCCGTGGGTTATATTGGAAACCACATGACCGGGGGTTAAAAAAGGGGGGCTAATCGCAATTGGAGAACGCAATAAACGCTTGGAAAGTTGGCACTCGGTTCCAGCACATGGGCATAAGGAGAGGGGGGAGCTAAAGACTTAGCCTAAGGGGGCTTAAGTCTACAATACATAAAAATATGATTTTTATGGATTTTGAATGTTTTTCAAAGGTTTTGATGGGTTTCGATAAGGCTAAGAAAGGGTCTTAGAACCTTATAAAAGGGATTTGAAGAAGGGAAAAGGGGAAAAACATGAAAATGAAGGTTTTTAATGGGAGATGAAAGGCAAAGATGAGGTTAGTCTGGAAAAATGATGATTTAGCAGCAGTCTTTTCTCATGAAATCAGCAGAATTTCTGAGTATAAAATGGGAATAGCAGTGAAGATTTGGACAGAGGAGAGGCATGAGGCCTTCAAAAGTATTCAAGAGCCAACACTTTTTAGCAATAAAATTTGTTCCTTGAAGGCTCAACAAGTCTTAGCCACCTTTTGCTATAACAAATTTTATAGGTGGCTAACAGCATCTACCCATGTGGGCTCCTACACTGCTTCTTCAAAAGAATATGGCTTTGTCACAATACACTTGCTCATAAGAGCCATGTATCCAGTATATCGGTCAAGTGACTGTCTCTTTCTGCGCTGTGATGTAGGGACTCCTACATTCTATGTCGCATCCACCTTTAGTCTCTCAGCTTCTGTGGTACACTTCCTACCTTGTCTGATGTTTGGTTCTGCATGAGTGGACTCCTCCACTCCATGAATCTCCTCCTGTGGTTGATCCACATCAAAGGCTCATCTTTAGGAACAAGAATTTCCTCTTCTGCATGCAAGTGTAGCTCCCTCTCAAGTGAAAACCTCATGGATTTCACCTCATTGAATTTTATATCCCGTCACATAACAGTCATCTGAATGTTTGACAAATACACACAATAGTTGTGCGGTGTTTCTGTGTACCCCACAAATATCCCAACTTCTGGAGTTGGCTCCAGCTTCTTCCTAGCATCCTTCATCACATGAATGTAAACAGGTGAGCCAAAAATCGTCAAATGAGAAATATCAAGCTTCTTACCAGTAAAAGCTTCCTCAGGTGTACTCATGCAAAGTACTCTATGTGGACAACGGTTTTGCACATAAACCACAGTGTTGCATGCTTCCACCCACAAGTGCATCGGTAGGCCCTGGTCATGAAGCATTGCTCATGCAACACCCACGATCTGTTGGGTATGTGTTATATTCTTTCCACGAAAATTTTTTTGGTCCTTAATTTCCGGTGGGTAGTTCGCGCCCATGATTTTGTGCATGGTTTTGCACATGGTTTTGGGGTACGATGGTTTTCGACCCCTGGTAATTTTTTTAGATCTGGTCAAGGGAACTATGGTTATGTTCTAATCTAGGGTTAATGGATTAGATTTCATGTATGCTTCGGAATGTATATATATGTGTTGTAACACTAAAAGGAATATAATGAAAAATCAAGCTAGTCGTCCCGATTTGGGATCCAGGGGAAAATCTATGTGTTTATCTATTTTATGTTTTATGCTCTCGCTATTGCTTATTTTTTGTTATAAGATTTGTGTGTAGATAATTCCTATTCAGGGTTAAAACCTACATTCGGTATCAGAGTTGTTTCGGCTTCAAGGGGACGCCTTTTCTGTTGAGATTTTTTTGCTCGGGGCTGAGGTAGACACTGTTCAGTGGGAGATCTGTGAGATTGATTCTTGCGGTGAAAGAAGATGGTGAGCAGCGGGAAGATAGAGATCGAGAAATTTAATGGTCAGAGTTTTGAGTTATGGAAGCTCAAGATGGAGGATCTGCTGGTGGATAAAGATCAGTGGATCGCAGTAGATCCAGGTACTAAACCAACGACAATGTCAGATGAAGACTGGAAGAAACTGGATCGGAAGGCTAAGAGCACAATACGGTTGTGTGTGTCAGATTCAGTATTGTTGAATGTATCTGGGGAAGCTACGGCGAAGAATTTGTGGGAAAAACTTGGGACTTTGTACCAATCTAAGTCTCTGGTGAATAAGTTGTTCCCGCGGAAAAAGCTGTATAACCTGAGGATGAAGGATGGAGACTCGGTGACAGAGCATCTGAACGCCTTCAATACTGTGGTAAGTCAGCTGTCATTTGTTGATATTAAAATCTCAGATGAAGATAAGTGCATCAGTTTGTTGTGTTCTCTACCAGACTTGTGGGACAGTCTGGTTATTGCAATAGGTAGCAATACAACTACCTTGAACTTTGATGACATTGTCTCAGCCTTGCTGTCGGAGGAAATGAGACGGAGAAATATGGAGGGTCAGAATGGAGATGCCTTATCTGTACGAGGAAGGTCCCAGAACAGAAACAAGAATAAGGTTTCGAGTGGGAGATCTAAATCTAGAGGTAGATCTAAATCTCCTGGAAAGTTTGTAAAGGTGTGCTGGAAATGCGGAAAGGAAGGACACTACAAAAAGGAATGCAGATCTAAAGCTCCTGAGAAAGGAAAGGGATCTGATGAAGGTCCTTCTGCAGAGGCAAAAACCACCTCGGATGAAGGTGGGGATATGTATTTGGCTTCTTCTTCAAATACACATGTAGATCATGAGTCATGGTTGATTGACTCAGGTGCATATTTTCACTTCACTCCTCATAGGGAGTGGTTCTGCGAGTATGAGAAATATGATGGTGGTGATGTCTTCCTAGGGGATGATAGGAAGGCCAGAATCGTCGGACGTGGAAAGGTCAAGCTGAAGCTGCAAGGTGGAAGGATTAGAACATTTCTTGGTGTTCTGCATATTCTTGCATTGGCCAGAAATCTGATTTCTGTAAGCAAGATGGATGATGCAGGTGTAAAAACAGTGTTCGAGAAAGATGCCTGCAAGATGGTTCGGGGAGCACTGGTATTAATGCGGGGAGTTCGGACTGGAACTCTGTACAAGCTACAAGGTAGCACTTTTATTGATGGGTGTAACAGTTCTGTAGTTCCTGAAAGTGGGACGGAAAGTCTAGCTGTCTCTGGAGAAAAGACCATGCTATGGCATCAAAGGCTTGGACATATTGGAGAGAAGGGCCTTCGGATACTGCATAGAGATGGTATGGTAGAAGGTATGTCTAATTGTTCTCTGGATTTCGATTTCTTTGAACATTGTGTATATGGGAAGCAGAATCGGGTGAGTTTTCCTTCTGGTGCTAAGAGGGCAAACAAGATATTAGAACTTGTGCACAGTGATGTGTTTGGGCCTGTGTCAGTTCCATCACTAGGAAAGTCTATGTACTATGTTTCATTCATAGATGACTTCTCAAGGAATACATGGATATATTTCTTGAGGAAGAAATCTGAAGTCTTTGACAAATTTAAAGAATTTAAGGCTCTGGTGGAAAACGAGACAGAGAAGAAGATAAAGGCGTTGAGGACAGATAATGGTGGGGAGTTCTGCAAGAAGGAATTTGAAGAGTTCTGTAAGAAGTGTGGTATAGCACGGCAGAAGACTACTCCATACACACCTCAGCAAAATGGAGTTGCAGAAAGAATGAACATAACGTTGATGGAAAAGGCAAGAAGCATGCTCAGTGGTACCGGGTTAGGACAAGAATTTTGGGCAGAGGCAGTGGAGACTGCATGTTACTTAGTTAACATATCACCTTCATCAGCGTTGGAGGATAAGACCCCACATGAGGTATGGACTGGTAAGAAACCCTCTCTTTCACATCTAAGGGTATTTGGATGTGATGCATATGTACATGTTCCAAAGGAGAAAAGGACCAATTTGGATAATAAATCTAAAAGGTGCATCTTTATTGGGTATAAGGATGGTTTAAAGGGTTACAAGCTTTGGAACCCAGAAATAAGGAAGGTTGTGTACAACCGAGATGTGGTGTTTAGAGATGTGAAAGATGTTGTTACACATGAAATCCTACCAAAGGAACCTGAGAAGATAGAGTTTGAGCTAAAGGAGGATGAATCAGACTCTACAATAGAAGAAGACTTAGAAGGGGAAGAGCCACAAACTCTAGCTGTGAGAAGATCAGCTCGGGAAAGAAGACAACCAGAAAGGTATAATCCGTCTACTTTCTGTTCAAATTTTTCCTTAACTATAACTGATGATGATCCCAGAACTGTCAGAGAGGCAATAGATTCAGAGAATGGAAAACTCTGGAAGGAGGTCGTGGTTCATGAAATGGCATCCTTGCACAAAAACGAGGCATGGGATCTAGTGGAGTTACTGGCTGGAAGGAAGCCCATCGGGAGCAAATGGGTGTTTAAAAAGAAGATGAATGTAGAAGGCAAGGTGGAGAAATACAAAGCTCGGTTGGTAGCAAAAGGTTATTCCCAGGTGCCGGGAATTGATTTTGGTGATATTGTTTCTCCTGTTGCCAAAGTTACTTCTATTAGATTACTTTTATCTATTACTGTTGTATTTGATTTTGAGATAGAACAGATGGATGTGAAGACAAAATTTCTTCATGGGGATCTAGAAGAGGAGATCTACATGAAGCAACCTGAAGGCTTTATGGTGAAGGGTAAGAAAGAACTGGTATGCGGGTTGAAGAAGTCTCTGTATGGGTTAAAACAGTCACCAAGGATGTGGTATTAGAAATATTATACCTATATACGGGGACTTCGCTTCACCAGAAGCAAGGAGGATCACTGTGTTTATTTTTAATTAATTGGTGACCGTGTTATTTATTTGGTCTTATATGTGGATGATATGTTGTTGATTGGAAATGACAAAGAAATTATCCAAGATTTGAAGACCCAACTTTTCTCCAATTTCGACATGAAGGATCTTGGTGTTGCAAACTATATTTTGGGCATGAAAATTAAGTGAGATCGGGCAAAGAGGAAGCTCTGGTTAAACCAGAGGAAGTATGTCGAGACTATATTGCAGAGGTTCAATATGCAGGATAGTAAACCAGTGAATGTTCCTATTCCTGTAGGTGTAAAGCTATCTGCTGAACAGTGTCCCAAGACACAAGAAGAAGAGGAGCATATGTCCCGTGTTCCATATGTAAGTGTAGTGGGTAGCCTAATGTATGGAATGATTTGTACTAGACCAGACATTTCACATGCAGTGGGATTATTGAGCAGGTTTATGTCAAACCTAGGGAAGGAGCATTGGACAGTAGTGAAGCGGGTTTTCAGATATTTACGTGGCACTACTGATTATGGCTTGTGCTACCAGGGAAGACCAAGATTGGAAAGAATGTTGGACATTCGTGGTTTTTTTGATGCAGACTGGGCTCGAGATCTCGACGAAAGAAGATATACAAGTGGGTATGTGTTTAGCCTATTTGAAGGCGCAGTCAGTTGGATGAGTAAAATATAGCATGTAGTGGCTCTTTCAACTACAAAGGCAGAATACATAGCAGCCACTCATGAAAGCAAGGAAGCAGTTTGGTTGCAGAGATTGTGTTCAAGTATGGGGTTGGTATAGCAAGCTATAAGGATAGACTGTGATAACCAAAGTGCAATTTTATTGGCTAAGAACTCTGCTTATCATTCAAAGACAAAGCACATTGATGTTCAATATCACTTTGTTAGAGATATGGTTGAGGCTAAAATGGTGTTGCTGGTAAGCGTGGTCACTTTGAAGAATGTTGCAGATGCATTGACGAAGTCTGTGAGCACTCAAAATTTCTCTTGGTGTAGAGAAACAATGGGTGTTGAAGAATTGGGCCAATGACTAAGCTCTCCTGTGGCCCCCTGCGGAAAGAAAACAACAAGTGGGAGAATGTTGGGTATGTGTTATATTCTTTCCATGAATAAGCTGGGCACAAGGGGTCCGAGGCAGTGCCCCCGTGAAAAATTTTTTGTTCCTTAATTTCCGGTGGGTAGTCTGCGCCCATGGTTTTGTGCATGGTTTTGCACATGGTTTTGGGGTACGATGGTTTTTGGCCCTTGGTATTTTTTGTAGATCTGGTCAAGGGAACTACGGTTATGTTCTAATCCAGGGTTAGTGGATTAGGGTTCATGTATGCTTCGGCATGTATATATATATGTGTTGTAACACTAAAAGGAATATAATGAAAATCAAGCTGGTCGTCCCGAATTTGGATCCAGGGGAAAATGTCTGTGTTTATCTGTTTTATGTTTTATGCTCTGGCTATTTCTTATTTTCTGTTATAAGATTCATGTGTAGATAATTTATGTTCAGGGTTAAAACCTACATGATCATTCTGTTCTTTCTCTCTGCGACCCCATTCTGCTGTGAGTTATGAGGCGCTATGAGTTCTCTTCGAATTCCTTCTTTGCTACAAAAGTATTTGAATTCACCCAAGATGTATTCTCCACCATTATCGCTCTGTAGAGATTTCACTTTCTTCCCCGACTCCTTCTCCACCAATGCCTTGAACTCACAGAACTTTGAGAGGTTTCACTCTTCTTCTGCATGAATAAGATCCAACATCTACGAGAATAATCATCAACAAATATCACATAATACCTATTTTTTGCTATTGAAGCAAGTGAGAATGGTCCACACACATCTGTGTGAATTCCCTCCAGGATCACCGAAGCATGGTTCTCCTTCTCCTGAAAGGTGGTCTTCACAAACTTACCCATTATACATCCTTTCCACTGATCTAAATGTGCAAGAGTACCCATGGGAAGTCCAGTATAAATTTTCTGCAAAATTTTCAAAGCACCATGGTGAATATGGCCCAATCTCCTATGCCATAATTCGCCCTCATCCCGGCTCACCACTTCTTCTACTTTGCCCACCATTGCAACATAGCCATCTACCTCCAACTTGTAGAGATTCTTAATTCAAACCCTTATCTTCTTGGTTTGACCATTTTTTTTATGTCGAAGGAAATATTTTCCCTCACTGAAAACAACATCATAACCCCTATCTTCTAGCATTGCGACTGAGACCAAGTTCTTCTTCAGACCTAGAACATGCATGAAATTATTCAATAAGAATGGATTACCGGACTCCCTCTCAAAGGTTATGGTCCCAATTCCTGTCGCAGTATACCGACCATCATCGCCCATCTCTATATGCATTTGGAGGTCCTTCTCCTCCAAGTCACTAAACAACTATTTGTCTCCCGTCATGTGGAAAGACGCATCAATGTCAAGATACCACACCGATCCCATGCAGCTTGAAACCAAGCATGTGATCAAGGGAAAATTTAGCACAAATTGCAAGTCTAGGGCCTCTCCAGCTACAGATCCAGCATCCTGCTTATTCTTCTTCTTCTATGGATAGTTAGTGGTGAAATGTCCATGCTCGTGACAATGAAAATACTTCACTTTGGACAAGTCCTGCTTCTTTCCTTTCACACCGGATTTACAAGGATTTTTCTTCCCCTTCCCTTTCCTTGCTTTGGTAGCCAAAGCACAATTTTATTCATGTTCATTCTTTGATAAAGATCCATCCCTGGTACCCCACCTTATCTCCTCCTGCAAAAGATCCGACCAAAGTCGCTCCCGTCCTGGCAGTTTATCCCGTTCATTGACAAAGTCTTCGTAGCTATGCCAACTCTTTGGAAGCCTAAGGAGAGCCAAGCTCACCAAGCCTTCTTCATCAACAATAACCCCCACACTTCCCAGTTCATCCTTGTAGTGGACAAACTTCATGAGGTATTTTGGTATACTGTCGCCTTTCTCCATTTTTATTTTTCTGAGCTTATATTTAAGCGCCAACTTCTTCTGGTCACTTCTGCTTTGGAACAAGTCTATCAAAGCCTTCCAAATTAATAATGGAGTGGCTTTCCCATGAAGGCTGGACACAATATGGTCCTTCAAACCTTCCAACAGAATCCTCCTTGTCTTTCCAGTCTTCTTTTTCCATGCATCAAGTAATGCAGCATCGCTAGATCCCAGCTTAGGAACATCACTATTGATGAACTCCTTCAGCCCATTATCCTCCAGCACTGCCTCCATCCTATCCTTCCAGGCTATGTAATTTGAGCTCCCATCAAGGGCATACTCCAATCTCAACCCGTTGAAAGACATTTCAATGTATAGTCGATTTCTGCACCAAGAATCTTCTGTAGCAAATTCGAATTGTCCACCAGCACAAACTCAATTCACAATTGCAATCTTCAATCAACAATGCTCTAATACCATGTAGAAATTATATGCACTAACCATGAATATGTCCAAGATCCACCTAATCTCACACTATTTAACTTTATGCAAGATACTGAATCTATTCCACTTGTTAATCTTTTTTGGAAAGATTAATTGCACACACATGTGAAGCATAAACAAAAATTATCAATCGCAAATAACACATTTTTTAACCAGGAAATCTTGAAGATGAAAAACCCAAATATATATTATGTAACATGGAGATCATATGACAATCTCATACAAGCATACAAAGCCTATCACAAGCTCTCATTACAATGCAATCATCATACACTAATTAGGCCTAATATTGCAAATCCATGCACCGATCTTTGCCACCTATTAGCCTGCCTCCACTGTGCAATCTATAATGAAGAATGGCTTTGAATGAATTCGAACTACTCCATCCTTGACTACGTAATCCTCATTGGCATCTCAACTGAGTGTTTGATGCAATCAATGCATCACTATAGTCACAATAGATAGTCTATCTTGCCCTTTCACCTATCTCTCCACTAGTCTCCACTGAAACTGCCATGCACTGTAGTTAACTGATGTATTTTTCAGTTGATTAATGGTTGTGCTTTACATGAATTAGTCAGACACGTTAATTCACTCCACTCTCACTAGTGTATCAATCAGTTAGACTAGATACAACTAGCTCAACTGAGTCTAACCGAGTTAAACTAAATACAACTCCATAACTACTTCTTCCAATTATGTCATAACTCTACCACTTAAGTTCTAACTGAGTCCTCCATGCAATAGCTCCATTAAACCCTCAGGAATATCGTAATTCCTTCTGTCAGCTGTTGTGGCACATCTTTTCACTGAACTGAAGTGCTCCAAGAGAATAAGTTGTTGTTTAGAGTCTGATTATTATTAAGAGCTAATAATAATCGACATGCATCTATTTTTAGATTGACGATCTATTAATAGAATTCGCCCAATATTCTAAAAATATAATTTCATCTATTTTTCCAACTTGATCAACCATCCACAAATAGCATCCTGCAACTTCTGAAATATGATCATCATGTCTAAAAATAGACTTGCGCCAAAAATAGCCTATAGGCCCACTTAGTGAAGGCGACTCTTTTCACTAATCTCATCATCTTCTTGAATCTCAACAAATAAAAAATATGTATTTTCCCCATATCTCTCTCTCTAATGAATGCAGGCACTCTCCAACCTTTGCAAGCAGAAAAAAAAACAAATTTCCATGAAAAGAAAAAGTTGGTCAAAACCCTAGTCAAACAAAGTCAAACTTGAACTTCCTCCTCCTTTGCTCAGATGCCCCAAAAGGACCTAGGTCATGCCAATCCATGACCCTCATCCATTTCCAACATCCACCCACAATTTCCAAGACTTTCTCATTCATTTTCCTCGTTCTCCTAAAATGTTATAAGAAACCCTATTTTTGCTACACGAAAGTCCTAGTTTTTAACAAACAATTATTTTTATTATATTTTAAAAATCGTGCATCCATTTGCTGAGTTGTTTTAGGGGGGATGCATATATATGATGGTAAAATTATCAAGTAATTTCAGTAATTTTTGGTGCACAGTCAATGAGAAATCGACCTCCCTCACCTACATCCATTTTTATTTTTTCTCGAGATTTGTGCGTCCAATGGCCAAGTTTTTTTATGGGGAGCTGCATAAGGATGATATTAATATTATCGAAACACTTCAGGTCAATACGATCTAGATTTTGAGAGTTATGCCAAAATAAATTCTTCTATAAGGGAGTTTTCCTGAGCAGCCTGTACAGTCACATCAAAACTCAACATCAATTATTTTTTCACCCATAGAGCAGAAGATATAGTAACCTTGAGCATCATGAAGAAATTTATAAAATTGAGAAGAGCACACCCTCCTTAGGAATCATTCCATCCACTACACCACCATAACATTGAAAATTGGGAGAAGATGGCATAAAAAAAAACTTTATCAGTCAAGAAAATCATCATGCTATGAAGACTTGTACATAAACAAAATCACCAACTACAGATCATGAACATCATGAACATCTCAGCAGCAAAATTTTATCCAAGGATGTGAAGCAACAAAAAAAAAAAACAATAAAACCCTGGAAGACCTCCATATTCAATGTTATCAACAATAGGACCTCAAGCAGATTATCACATGCAACTTCAGGACTATGAGTAGCAGCTTCATAACTACCAAAGTTAGCTTCAAAAATCATATCAATAGCCTCAATATCACCTACAAAAACACATCAAGGGTAAGGCTCAGGTATGCAATCATCTAAACCTTTCTTCGAATCTATTCTAGCTTAAGAAAACATTAAAATTATGATAACGAAAAAAAAATTATAGCCAAAATCAGTAGCAGAGCAGCCTCAACCTTGTCTAGCAATTAGCTTCACTTTTCCACCAAGATACACACACATGTGGGAGAGGAAAAGGGAAAAAGTAACTAGAACTTGATAAAGTGGGTAGTAACATGTTAATTGTGATGGAATACAAGGAGTGCAAACGGGTAACCGAGGGTGAACTCAGTTGACAGAAAAAGTACTATGATTTTATTTTGCATGCAATGAAAAAAGAGAAAAAAAGAGAAAAAGTTTGAGAAATAAGAAAGAAAAAATTTGAAAAAATAAAAAAGAAACGATGGACCCACCACCTCTTGGCATGCGAAATAGAGTTACTACAGGCGAAATAGGGCCGCTACAGGAAGAAAAATTTCTACATGAAAAAAAAATTTGCTATAGGAAAGATATTTTTGCTACAGGAAGTTAACCAGGACAAATTGTGTTGATCAAAGGTGGTTTTACTCCTCTCTTCTCTCTCTCCTCTGCTTACAAACTCCATGGAAAACTCCAGCATGCACCCATTCACTCATTTCACCTTTCTAGTAGGTAGAAAACTACATTTTTAATCCTGACTGTACTTGCTATTAGAAAATCCTAGTAGCTATAGGATTCCTGTAGCACTATAGGAAACCCTATAAATTCTACAGGAAAGGTTTCTAAACTTCAAAAAGATCATGATAATTTATTTTTTTGCCTATACTGACCACTGATAACCCTCACTTCACCCCATGCACAATGATTCAGTCCCTAAACCCCATGTTGCGCCACTAGCAGCTAGATCAACTATACCTTGGCATGAGACCAGTCCCCTTACCTCTCCATCACTCCATCCCTAACCTCCATAAACCATTTTCGTTCATCTCTAAGCAATCTAGATCCCTAAGAAGCAGAGGGAAGACTACTAGATGAATTTGAAAAGTTTCCTGTAGAAATTTTGTATACGACATAGCAAGGTCAAAATATGAGGATAAGTTGACGATTATGGCTTCAAAGGACCACCAGAAGACTCTAGGAGGATGAACACCCAACAAAGACACCTGAGGACCTCCATGCAACACCTGCAAGAAGAAAAAAGAAATAAAAAGGTTAAGTAGCTAACTCAGAAACAAGATGCTAACTGAGAAAATACATAAAAAACATAGCAAGAGAAATATATCCATGGATATCACCAAACTCCAGCTCCCTACACCAGATAATCTCTGTAACTCCTCAACAATAGGTGCAAACAAGGTTCTGACTTTACACACCATTACATTTGAAGAATCACTTAAGAGAAAGAAGTAGCTTGAACCTACATTAGAAGTTTAATAGGAAATTGGGATAGGGGAAGAAATGAAAATAGAAGAGTAGCAAGAATATCAGCAAGAGGAGCAGCACATGTACCAATAAAAAAATAATGAAATAGGCCAACGTACATGAATATAAGATTTCTGGAAATGCCTTTCTAGCGAAATAGTAGTAAATTTATGATATTTTTTAAAATGGGTTAGTGAGCTTAATTTGACTTGATTACACTTGTATTAGGTCATAATGTTGTTAAAGTTAATAACAAAATTTACCACATTTCATTTGCACTTGATTAGATTAGGCATTTGATAGATTAACTAGCTCGCTAGTTCTTGAATTTCGATATTTTATAGTAATTTTATGTTATTATTTAGCACGTGTGAACAGGGGTATTTTGGAGTGATTCAACTTGGAATGGAGACCTAAGACATCCTACTTAGTAAAAAAAAAAATCTCATACCATTTTCATTTGATTTACTTGGTCATTTGGTGAGTTGTTTCAAGAAAAAACTTTCTTGTAGCAAAAAGAAAGTTTCTTGTAGCACTCTTGTAGCATGTGTAAACTTGACCAGATTTGCTCCCAAAGGTTGGTCTTTGTCTCTTAGGCTTGAATCATGAACACTAGGATCTAAACGCATGATTGAGGAATAATAAACACCTCTTACGACCTTCATTTTTGCAAATTATATTAGGTCTTTTTATTTGAATTCTTGCTCTTAGTATTTCAATTATAAATTGTTGTTATTTCCTAGGATTAATTTATTTACAAAGCACTACTTCCATTTGTAAAATTAGTTTAGTATTTCAGTTCATGAAATTCATTCCATTACATCATATCAAGAAAAGAAGGACACATTGTATGTTTCACATATAGTGTCGATACCTCTTAAGTTTGTATGCACCCTGGGTTGATAATTAAAGTTGGTAGCCTCGGTAGTTGCAACATTCTTGTTGAAATATTGAGGCTCATTAGTGTATAATTGTTATTTTCTTGCATATCTATGTTTTTCCTATTTTATAACATTACATTGGTATCAACGCTCAGATAATGGCTCAGTCATTGGAGAAATATTCCTATGAGTGAGGAGGATAGACAAAATATTACTTACA
Organism: Pinus albicaulis; assembly: GCA_034641835.2. NCBI lineage: Eukaryota > Viridiplantae > Streptophyta > Pinopsida > Pinales > Pinaceae > Pinus > Pinus albicaulis. The sequence goes on along the minus strand of CM076569.1, from coordinate 401,773,426 downwards.
AAGGGAAAATGTGCCATAGCAGAGAGAGGGAGCTAGACATTACTCCAGAAAATGAGGACCGTGTGAAGGCAGTGACAAAATAGGATATCAGGGAGCCCAAGAGAAAGGAATATATGGCCTTTGAAAGTATCTTGAAATCCCTGAGTGATTTGGAAAAGGGGTTGAAGGAGATGTTAGATGATATCAAAATGCAAAACCAAGAGTGGAGCACTCACCAAGATTTTATGTTTAGAGAGACTTCTGGAGCCCCTCAACAATATGACCACCCTTCACCTACTACATAGCCACCATCCTGTACTGGGAAAACTAGAGCCATGTTGCCTTACTTCCTACCCTTGGCGTTGGGTGAACAAGGAGTATTTGATGATCATATGCCTATGGGAGATTATTTTAGAGAGTGGTAATCCATGGGAGAAGACTTCAAAGAAACATTAGCTTTTAGAGATTATTTCCATCTCAAGCATAATGAGAAGGGAAGGAGCTATGGAGGCCATGGCAGGCAAAGCTCCGAATTGCAGCTTGCCATTGGGAGGATGTGCTTCCCCATGTACAATGGTACTACCAAGTGAACATATCATGCTTGGGTGTAGAAGTCAGACACATACTCCCATCTCAACAGGATGATAGATGTGGAGGCCATTTATAAGGCCACTTTTCATTTGGAGGGAGAGGCACATGACTAGTGGTTTCATGGCTTGTCCACTCTGGGGCATGTCCACGTGACCTCCTATGAGGATTTCACGTGGAGAATAGAGGAGCATTTTCATGAGAGGGATCTTAAGGCTCGCTTCAAGGAGCTGAGCTAGCTCAGGTATACAGGACATCCAAAACATTATATTTCGGAGTTCCTGAGGGTTTCGGTCATGGTTACTAATTTTTCGGATTCTAGGAGGGTGTACACATTTTTAGAGGGGTTGATAGATCTGTTGATCTCCATCATTACGTATTATTTGGGGGTTAATTTTCGCCTCTTTAGCCTTATTAAGTCTCTCTTTCTCACATTTAAATTATATTATGGTCTTATGTTGCTAGTGTAGATGGTGAGTAAGGCTTTTCATACTTTGAATGCCTAATATGGGTTAAATTCAGTATAATCACAAAGATATTTTAATTTAGATGAATATTTTTCAATTAAAGCTTATATTAGATAGAAATGAGAGATTCTAGGGTTATTTTCCACCTCCTTAACTCCCAAAGGCAGCCAAGGGATCCTCAAGATTCCCTTCAACAACTCAAAATCAAAGGTAGCCAAGAAAGTGGGAGATCAAGTGCACCAAAGCTCCACTTCTATTGCAGTCAAAGAGGACATGTCACATACCTTTTGGGGAGCTATTGGTAGATACCCTCTAGGTTAAATAGGGTTGAGGAAGGGCTCATTAGAGTTCAAACTTTGAAGGAGGATAATAGAATCTTATCTCTTGTAATAGGTTTCTGAAACTTTTATGATTATGTAATGAGACTGTTTTCTGCAATAAGATGAGTATTCAGATTGTCCTTCAATTAGTTAGTTTAAGAGGGCTAATCTTGTGGGTTAGGTCCCAATCCATTGGCCTTAGTCTCTCTTGTGTATTCATGCTTATTTTTATGTCATTGTACCTAGTTTACTTTATGATTTTTAGCTAGTTTGCTTACATTTCAACTCATTATTTTTAGTTTACTTCCATTTGTATTTGTTGTATGTAAGCTTGCATAAATGTTGGTATAATAGCTTACAGACTCATAAAGTTGTGTGTCAAGCCTCCCTCTCTCATCTCTTTCATTGGAGCTTGAGGAGGGCATATATTTACCACGTGCCAAATTTTCTCTTTAGTTTATGATTCCTTGGAAACAATAGTTAGGTTGTTGTAGTTTCATGAACATGTCTAGAATACGGAGTTAGATTTATATTTGAATGCTTAAGTAGGTTTTCTTTCCAAATTCAACTCAACTTTTCCATTTCCTTCATCATATATTTGCCAATCTTTGTTGCATGAACATGTAGTTTTCTTGCAGGTTCAAGCTGCACAGCAAAGGAGGACTTCACCAACACCCTTGGCTTCATTTATTACCCATAAACAACCTTATTTTCATCAAATCACCTTCAGCCCTGTTTTTAAAATTTTCACCTTCACACCATGAACAACCCTAGAAGTGAAAGGCGGGCTTCTAAAGAATTTTTGAGCTTGGAAAAGGGTTTGGCCACCTTCCATTCATCCAAGTACACCTTCATTCCACCTCCCTTATTATTTTCTCCATCATTTTTGGCCTAATATTTCCCTCATATTTTTTCCTGTAACAATTCAGAAATTTCCTGTAGCACTACAGGAAACCTGTAGCATAACTAGTAGCAACACTAGTGGACCTCTCCTTAAGCCCAGAAACATCATTAACCTCATATATACCTACCAAAACCATCAAGGCACCTTCAGCCCTACATTCATGAGGTCAAGACCTTCCTAAGCCACCTTAGCACCTTCTCCTCCTTGTTTCAAAACAATGCATTTACAAGCATAATTAGGTCATGATTAGATGCATGAGTAAAAGCATGAAGTATACATAATTTTTCTATCCATTTGGCCCAGCAATGTGTGAGTAGATTAGCTTTCTTTCTGCAATTTCAATTCATCCATTTACTTCATGAAGATACCCATTTTTCTTCTATTTATTGCCAGAGTTTAAATTGTAGATTTCTTTCCTTGCAGAATAGATAGATTTATTTTCTTGCTTCAGAAGATGGTTAATGGAGTAATGGTTTTTAGTCACTGGTATTTCTAGGTATAAATCAGAAGTGTGACAGACTTCACTGAGAAACCCTATAAATAACACCCTTTCATAGGACACAAAAAGGATGATATGAGTATAATGCATCTACTGTGTATATAGAATTTTCACCTCCAAGTTTGTATGAACCCTCGATTGATAAAGTAAAGTATTGTAGCCTCTGGGAGTTGCAACATTCTTAGTGCAGTACCATGGCTCACCATTTTTTTGTGTCGTTGTCATGGAGGTGTCTAGTAGATGCTTTGATTTTTTTCTAGCATTATTTTCTTCTTTACTTTTACATGTTGTTTCAAAATTATTCAAAAAATACAAAAAAATATGATTTTCATGCCTCATAGGAGTAGGACTACTTAAGGATTTTTTTTACAAAAAAACCCCACATCCCCACATAGTCACCCTTCACTCTTCTTCAGTGACTGTGAGGTTGAACACACCATAGGTGAGCCATTTGAAAATTTTGAAGGACATATTAGAGAAGAAGAAGAAATTGTTTCACTAGAGGAACCTGGTTCACCTATTCAAGACATGGCTGATACTGAAGCCGGGGGAGTCTTTCCCATTAGAGAGACAGATGGGGAAAATAAAATGAAGAAGATCAGCCCCTCATCCCTTCCACATTTCCATGGACTTACCTTTGAGGACCCTAACATGTTCATGTTTGAATTTGTTGTTGTCAGTGGGACCTATGACTATGCCTCAGATGATCAAAAGCTAAAGCTATTCCCATCTAGCCTTAAGGATGGAGCCTTGCATTGGTTCATGGGTCTACCTGGGAACACCATCACTACCAGGGAATAGATGCAAGATGCCTTCAACAACAAGTACATAGACTACTATAATTCTAACGAAACTAAAGAGGAAATATTCAAGATGACTCTAGGGCCTGATGAATCCCCAAAGGACTACGAAGAGAGGCTCTAGTTAAATAATAAAAGAGACAATTGCACCCTTGATCTTGGATCACTTAAACTAGTACCTCTCCAAGGGATCATAGAGGAGGTGATAGAAACCCTTAATATGTTATCATAAGGAGATATCTACCAACTTCCTTATGAGACAATCATAAATGTCTTCAGGAACCATTCTAGGGCATCTAAGAAGAAAGGCAGAGCTAGCCAAAGTATGACCAACACCCCTTCCTCTTCCACCTCCATAAAGCATGAGATTGGAAATATGTTGGAGGACTTCAAGAGTGAGATGTTGCACACCTTTGTGTTGCAAATGGACACAATGCTGATCAATAGGAAGCAAGAGGAAGAAAAAGAGCCTTGGCTATATTCTACCGTAGATGCACTAGAAAATGCCCTCAGAATGAATTTATATTAAATTTCATAGATATTAGCTTAGTCTATGAGGAGAATCATGCCACAGATAAGTGTCCCTCATTACCTGGACTCAAAGTTGTATATCAAGGTGGGAAAGTAGGACTAGAGCAACTATGTTTCATCAAAGAGAAGGCCTCAAGGCCCTTTTTCATATGATAAGGGTATGTGAGGTGCACCTTATTCCTATTATCAAAGAAATCAGAATGCACCTTTGCAATCTTGGTACACCCCCACTCCTCCATCCTAGCCTACACATCCTACTTGGCCTTACAACCCTCCATATCATCCTCAGCTAGTGAACCAACCATTTTAGCAGTATGTTCCTCAACCACCTCAATGAAACAACCCATCACAATGGTAGAGGCCTCAAAATAATCAACCACCTACTATAATGCCTCTACCCCAACCTCAACCTCAACTTACTCATTCAACTCCACCCAAGCTTCCCCAAATACTTGCATATCCCAATCTGAATCCAAACAACAGACAGGCACAACATGTTTAGAGTGGAGAGACATCCTATCTAGCTTATGTTGTGCAGATACATGAGATTAATCTCAGGTCGGGAAGAGTACTCCCAGACAACAATCCTCCATCTCCACCTGTAGAGGTTGAGGAGGAAAAGGAAGAAAGTAGCACTCATATCCAATAACCTCCTTTTTCCCAAGTGCTTGATCCACTCTAGTCATCATGCCCCAGAGGAGAGTGAAATTCTGGGAGAACTGAAAAAATTGTCTGTAAAAATACCCCTTATCCAGGTCACTAAGGATGCCCCTATTTATAATAGGCTCATCAAGGAAAAGTGCTTCAAGAAACTTGGTGTTGATTCATCGAAAAGGTATGTTTGTATCCTCATATTAGCTTGATTAATCGTTTAATTTTATGTATTTATCTTTGTTTTTGGGAAGAATATAGAAGAAAATATTGTGAAAGTTGAATAAAATCAGTTGACAAAAAATTGTATGCTTTTAGCACAAATAATAACTTTTTATTGTATTTATGTGCAGAAATCAGAATTGGACAATTGTGGTTCCATCGATTGAACAACAATGGCCAAAGAAAGAAATAAGATCACTTCTTGATCGCACGGGATAACGAAAGAAAAGTCGAATTGGGATAATTCTATGGTGGAAATTCGATTATTAGTTGCGAAGGATCTCATGATCCTGAGGATTCACTCTCATCTATTAGTTTATCATTAGGTTATATAAAGCTAATAGGTGAAAAAGAAAAGAGTTGTTAATTTCTGAGTTTTAACTTTCGTTTGGACATTATTATTTGTATTGAAGACAATATTTTCACTATGATGATGTTGTAACTTTAATACTGTGATTAATTAGAAAAATAGTGCTTTCTTTGTAATTGTGTTATGAGTATTCTCAGCAGTAATTTCTGGAGGCTTTGGGCCTGGTTGCTAGGATATTTGTTGCTTCTTTTATGCCATAATCATTTCTTTCATTTTTTGATTATTAACTACTGTATCTTATAGAATTGAGTTATTACGATTGTTGTGTGATGTTAAAATTCATTTTTGTAATTTACCTTTACCTTTTGAGATAAATCTTAGATGTTGTTACTTTTACAATTGCATATTGTTCTTTAATGAATTGTTCATATTAGTTCAAGAATTACATTTAATTACTGTTCTTTTCAAGTGATGCTATCATAGATATCATGTGATAAATTACTGTCATTCTTAATTAAATGCTTGCATATTTGATTGTTGTTCATTTACTGTAATTACTCTTTTTAGTAGATAAATTATTGTTAGTATCAGACAATAATTCTTTAAGTGTGATTCCTTGAATTCATGTGTTTGGATTCAGTTTCTTTATAAATCAGTTGAGATTAGATCAAGATTTATGGTTTGAAAATACTTTAAGGCTTGCTTTTGAATTATTCTAGATTGAAATTCAAGAATTAGAGATTAGTTATTGCAACAATTTATAATCATCTTATTCTGAAATACCCTTTGATTTCACTTTGCATACATAGTTCCAACACTTTTGAAATAAACATGTGTATCCTTGGTTGATAATTAATGTAGGTATTAATATTGATTTTCATAGTCATCTTAGTGCACTAAAATTTTTCCGCCATTTTCGGAGAGAGTGTTAAAAAGTGATTTCTTTTTTTGAATTTTATTGCTACGAAAGACTTGGGTAGTTAAAAGAAGAGGTAAGAACTTGCGTATCAACAAGTAAAATGGTTTCTATAAGGCTCGTTTTTTAGCATATCGATAAATATTAGATAGGAACAGATGTTTATGAATGAAAAAAATAGAAATAGATCAAAATCCAGGACCTAAATCCACCAAACCCAAGGGATCATTAACCCTTCGAAGATCGACCTTTATACCTTTATAGACAAAATAATAAGAAGAGAAGAATCTCAGGCATCAATAGGACCCCGGGCCGTATCTGGAAAAATACCTACTATAATCCCTCAAGCAATAGAATCACCATCTGCAGCTCATGTCAAGATCCATATAAAAACCAAAGCGTCTGAATAGAGCTTTCAGGCTACAGAAAATTTTCATTCCAACCCTTCACAAGAGGGAAATTCATGCAACCTGCAAGAAGGACAGGGAGAAACTAGTGGTGGTGTAGGAACAAATATACAATCACCAGAACCTAGATCTCTTGAGATATCGATTGAAGTAAGGACACCTGATATCCCAGATCAAGGTAGTGTTGTAAGACCCCCTTCAAATCTATCTACTAGTCCTGTCAGAATTAACTTTCCAGGCCAAGAGATTCCTGAAGGTTATTGGGACATATTTGACAAAATGGCGCATAATCAGCCTCGGGGACAAACATTGATGTTGGAGTATCCTATATTCGACCCAATTTCTAATGCCTCTATGAAAGCCATTTATTTTCTGAACATCCCTACTTTCCATGGTTTAACCTCGAAAGATCTAGATGCTTTCCTATTTGAATTTGATGTTTTATGTAGGGGATATGACTATACCACCAATCCCCAGAAACTAAAACTATTTCCCTCTACATTAGAGGGAGCAACTTTGTGATGGTTTATGGGGCTTGGTGGAGGAACTATTAACTATTGTGATCAAATGAAAACTTCCTTTCTCACTAAATATCAAGATCATTGCAGGACTAGAGATTTGAAAGATGAAACTTTTAATAAGATTGCAAAAGATAATGAAAATCTAGAAGAGTATGTTGAATTATTTTAATACAACTTACAAAGGTCTCCTTATGCTACATTACATAATAATGTTTTAAAAGTAACTATGATAAAAGGGATGGAGGATGAATGGATAGAAAAATTAAATTTAATGGGAAATGGAGATATTTATCAAGAAAATTATGATGACATTATTCAACTATGTAGCAGGTGCGTTCGAGGCAGTACGCGCATCAGGAAAACTAGATGATATACTATTTCCAGAAATAATAAAGCTTCTAGTGGTAGCGTAACTCAGACGGAAATTGGCAATCTCTTAGAATATTTTAAAAATGATATCCTAGGCACCCTCACAGCATTGTCGTACATCCTGCAAGTCAGAGAGAAAAAAGCCATAGCAGAACAAAATTTAGCCATCTTCTGCCCACGACGCCAGAAGAAGCAGAGTCAGAGGGAGCAGAGGCAGAGCTAGAAGTGTGCTATCTTCACTAAGGATCATGACACGAATCAGTTCCCATCACTTCCAGGATTAAAAGAAATTTTTAAAGAGGTAGAAGAAGAGACAAAACCAATATATTTAATGAACCAACATTGATAGTGGTAAGCCTAGCCCACAGGTATATCACAAGACCCGTCTCTATTCTTTTCTTCTCCACCATTTATTCAACAACAGAATTCTGGAACAATCTGGCAAGGCTAATCACCTTTCTCTACTTAGCAGTCCCAATCATTTCCTATGTCACCTTGGCCAAACCAGCCCTTTCCAGGTGCTAGTTAGCCAAACTCTCTATTTTCTACTCCTTTCTGGAAAAACAATCGGTGCCCTTCCTAGTGGCCTGCCTCCACTTCACAAAATCGAAAATGGCCTTCAAATTGGTAGTGACCTCTGGGGATAACCAATTGACCTTTTGGGATGGGTCCTCAACCTCAACCGACATTACCAGCTCTGTATCCATTGCAGCAAAATCTTGAGCCTCTTATCCATCCACAACTGCGAGCTCAACCAAACCCAAATCCCAATAATTAACCAGCTCTACTGATACAGATTGTTGAAAATTTAGATCCTAAACTGAAACAAATGGAATGCAACGAACTTAGGCTGAGATCAGGATGCATTATTACCCCTGAGGAAAATAAAAACCAGTAAAAAATGAGACAGAAACACCATCCATAACTAAACCTTCGACTGTGAATAACACAAAAATAAAACAGGTAGGAGACACATTCAAGCAACAAGATCCTGGAAAATTTATAATCACTTCTCCTCTATTCCCTGAAAGATTAGTGATACCCAAACCCATTGTTTATCCAGAATTTGATCTCTTAGGGGAACTCAAAAATTTATGTATCAGAATTCCTCTCCTCTAGGATATTCAATATATTCCTATTTATGCTAAAATGATTAAAGAACTATGTGTGAAAAATCCTACGAGGACACCAAAAAATTCACCAACCATCCATGCCGTAGGGACTTTATCTGATCTTCTTTTAGGTAGGGAAAAACAGTAAAATATGAAGATCCAAGGAATCCCATAGTTACAGTTCAAATATATGGCCACTCTTTTCTAAACACACTAGTCGACTTAGGAGAAGCCATTAGCATTTTAACGGTTGAAACCTTGTTATAGCATCATTTCTCACCTTGACATGATTCATGATTGCTTTATGGCTTTATGGGCACCCATTCCTACAGACTTGGACAAATTCACTTAAAAACAGTGTAAAATCCTCCATACGCGACTATGCCCGTGTTTTTCCGCGTGTATACGCGAGTACAGCTAGACTTTTCTGCGTATGCCATTAAAATGATTAAAAATATATATAAAAAATCCCTAATTTCGCACTGGGTTGATGGTTACTCAGGTAGTTCAACCACCCCAGCCCGTGGCCAACTGTTTCCAACTGCTGAAACTACTTGGAGGGACTATAAAAAGCCCTCATGTGTATGGCCTTAGGGAGAGAGAGAATTATTGATATTATACTCTGTTGGTATTCCCTATCCAAGTCTGATTCCCCGTGCCTCCTGCACTTTCCCATTTCATTATAGGAAACCCTTGTTTCCTTGAGATACATATCCCTCTATATGTTATCTCGTATGCACCAGTTTGGAAGGAGTCTTAGCGAGGCAAGGGCTGGACGGATCCGGACGACGGTCTGCGAAGGCCTTGGAAGGATCAGGTGATCTCTCCACTTGATTACTTTTGTACGTACTATTTATAATACAGAAGTATCATGCCGTTCCCGAAATAAACGTGTTAGTGTATTCTTTTATGTATGAGAATATTTGTTATACAAGCATTCATTATGATTTATTTAATGTTTTATATGAATCTCACTAACATATAGAGTAGATATATGCTGTACAACTTGTCCTTTGTGCTGGTTTCTTCTTGTATTTCAGGTTAAGGAGGAAGGATGGTTGCAGGGAGTTTGGAATCCACGTGGATCTACTTCAAACGTAGGACCAACGGGTAAATCTCTCATTCTGCTCTATTTAGTTTTTCTGAACGTGCATGGTTGTGTGAGTCTCTGTTAAGTAGTACGCCCCTGCTCTGTGGAGGTTGTATCTATCTTGCTGTACCATGCACATAGTGCTTGCTTCAGCCTATAGAGGGCTTTCCGCAACCTACACACCTTGTGTTCTTGGCCTTCTATTTCCTAGCGAGGAGGTTGTTCAACATACACCTCCTCTTTCAGCACTCCATTCAAGAACGTTGACTTTACATCCATCTGATAGACTTTCCATTTATGTTGCGCTGAAATTGACAACACTGTACACACTGTCTCCATCCTTGCGATTGGCGCAAATGTTTCCGCATAGTCTCTTCCATGTTGTTGTTTGTAACCTTTGACAACTAGCCTTGCTCTATACCTTTCTAACTTGCCTTCAACATTTCTCTTGGTCTTATATACCCATTTTACTCCAATGACTTCTTTGTCTTGCGGAAGGTCCACTAACTCCCATGTGTCATTCTTTTCTATTTCTCCTATCTCTTTATTCATTGCCGCAACCCATTGCTCTTCCTTGACTGCATCTTCAAAATGGATTGGGTCATCTACATGAAAAAATAATGCAAATAATGAATTTAGACCAACGCTACTATCAGCTTCATCTTGTTTATATATTTCACTTATATTTCTGAATTTTGGTCTTCATGGTGTGCTTGGAGTTCCACATGAACTCGAGGGAGTTTTTGATCCATGTGGTGTGCTTGGAGAAGCACTTCTTGATTTCTCAAGGCTGTTTTGTTTCCAGCTTGTGGTGTGCTCTGTTGTGCTTGTGTAGGTGGAGGAGGAACCACTGTGGAGGAATTGTTTGTTGTTGTACATTCCTCTTGCTCTTCGTTAGACACACATGTCTTCACATTAACTGTTTTCTTTAAGCTTCCATCCCAAGATTCTTCTTGAATGAACTGCACATCTCTGTTGATTATAAATTTCTTGGTGGGTGGATTATAGAGTTTGTATGCCTTGGAATCATCACTATATCCAATAAATATACACTTCTCCCCCTTACTGTCCAATTTCTTCCTTAGCTGATCCGAGACATGTGCATATGCCACACATCCAAATACTTTCATGTGAGTGAAAAACTACTTTGTTCCACTCCATGCTTCTTCCGGAACTCTATTCATAACAACTTTGGTTGAGCATATATTCAAAATATATGCTACACAATTGACAGCTTCAGTCCAATACTCATTTGGCAAATGTTTTTCCTTCAACATAATTCTAACCATGTCCATGATGGTCCTATTCTTCCTTTCTACAACACCGTTTTGCCGTGGTGTGTACGTCGTGGTAAACTTCTTGTGTATGCCATTCTCCCTACAGAAACGTAGGAAATATTTGGAGATATATTCTCCAACTCTATCAGTCCTAAGCACTTTGATGTAGTGTCCACTTTGCTTCTCAACAAGAGCTTTGAAGTGGTAGAATTGTTCAAACACTTCACTCTTTTGTTTCAAAAAATACACCAATGTCTTTTTGGTGTAATCATCTATGAATGTCAAAACATAATGGTTGCCAGCTAAAGATGGCATTTGCATTAGTCCACAAAAATCTGAGTGGACAATCTCTAAGGGTGCCTTTGCCCTTATATTCTTCCCTGCTGGGAATGCTTCTCTGTGTTGTTTTCCCAAGATGCGTCCTTCACATAGGCTATCCGGTTTTTCTATGAGTAGTAATCCCTTTACCATGCCTTTTCTATGCAAGAGGTTCAAACCTCAAAAATTGAAATGTCCAAATCTCAAATGCCATATCCAGTTTTTGTCTTTCACTTCTTCTTGAAAGACCTCTTGTGTGACTGCTGCTACCACACCTCCTTCCTTCAAGTATGTTCTGAGCTTGATAGGAAAACTAATGAAAAGAAATTGGTGGTCAAAAACACAGTTGAGCCTAATGTATGGAATGGAAAATGTAATCAAAAATACTGAAGCAACATCTGAACTATGACTGAATAGAAACAAAAGCTTAATGATGACTTCTTAAACAAATGACACAAACTAGACTTTGAGAAATGATCACTTAAATATGCAAGTTTTCTAACTAGACAGTTAGACATTAATCATGATGCAACATTCTATTCTAAGCTCATCTATTTCATGAATAATTCCTAGTTCTATTCTGCAATTTCAGTTGAAGGTCAGAGTCTATACTCCAAGAGTTATTGGTTTCTTTTCAGGGTAGTTCTGTGGAGGAAGAGCTCTGTTTATGGTGAGGAATTTGCAGATATATTTCAGACCTTGTAATGATGTTATCTTCTGTTCCTAAGGTTATGGATCACTGGTGGTTTTCAGAACAAAAAGATATTTGTAGATAATGAGGGCTGTCTTATGAGTCCTATCAACTAAAGTGATTTACTGTGAAAAGGGTGACAATGTGACTATGAGATATAAGTGCAATGAATTGATTTAAACATGAGCTTAAGATGCTTCTAAACTAGAACAATGTTAAACCATAAGCCATCATCAAACTTTGAAACGAAGTAGCTGGACATGAATTAAATGCAAAATGAAACTCCGAAGCATTCTAATTAACATGCACTATCCTATGAAGTTACACAATCGGTTTGTTCATCATGAGTGATATTTTGGAAGAGTTCCTTCTTGTGGAAGAGTAGAACAATTTTGACTGTGGACTTGTATGCAATTGAAAACAAATGAACTGAAAGCAAATGAAACTAAGTTGTCACATCACAGTTATATCTTGAACTTCTTAAGGATGTCTTGGAAGAATTTCTTCTTGTGGAAGAGTGGTTAGGACAAGTGCAACTATGATAGTGAAGACTAAAAACTACAACTAATTCTTATGACACTATAGCTATTCATCATTCATTGTTAAGATTTATTGGAAGAATGTCTTCTTGTGAAAGAACTATGATGAATATAACTACAGTTTCTAGTTAAAAACAAATACAACTCCTATCCTACAGTACCATAGTCATTAAACATTCATCGTTTTTATTTATTGGCAAAGTGTCTTCTTGTGGAAGAACTGGAACGAATTATGGCTACAGTAGCTAGTTAAGAACAAATACAAATCCTATCCTACAGTACCATAGTCATTAAACATTCATCGTTTTGATTTATTGGCAAAGTGTCTTCTTGTGGAAGAACTGGAACGAATTATGGCTACGGTAGCTAGTTAAAACAAATACAAATCTAACTGATATCCTACAATACCATAGTCATCAATAATTCATCATTTTGGTCTGTTGGAAGAATGTCTTCTTATGGAAGAACTGGAATGAGTACGACCACAGTATATAAAACACAACAACTACTAATTCAATATGCAGAACGTAAAGACAACTAGGAAAAACTTATCTAGTTTACGCTAAGGAAATCCGTTCAAGGGGCAGGGGCCCTCTACCACTTGACGGCATTCGACTTCACAATTAAATCACGCCTTCAAGATAATTTTGTCTGCTCCATTAACGATGCAATAGTCTGAACATAATGCTCCGTGTCTTAAAAGACGTAACACAGAGTTTTACACCAAAATCTAGCAGCAAATCTACACAAAATTTCTAACTAAGCTCTCGGCCTACTCAAGAGTTTTTAAAGTAAATGCAAGTAACAATAATTACAATAATTTAGGAATGATGTCTTCCTAATCCAAATCATTTTAGGAGTCTTTAAGGTGGCTGCGTAAAAGAGAAAATACACCTGGACTGTAACAGTCCTAGTAGGAGTCTTCTTTCACAAAATGTGTTCCCACGTGCATAACCGTACACAGACTTCATTTCCTCTTCCATGACGAGCAACACACCATGTAGGCACGACGTGGATCATGCCCATATGCGTTTTTCCTCAAGAGGCCACCTGGAACATGCTCAAACATAAAGGTAGCTGCAGAATCGCCGGTTAGCTACAGAATGCCTGCATTCTGCAGCTAGTTCCGATCAAAATGCTTAACAATGGCAACAATCACAAAATTCAACAAGTCAGTCATGTAAACCATTCTAGAAGTAATTTTAACTATTTTTATTGATCAATTGGGTTTAAAATGGAAATGGACAAGGGAAAAATGAGGTAAAATGAGGTGAAGGAAAGCACAAATTAGAGGCTCAACATACCCCCACTGCTGTCTCTTTGCATGTCCTCATGCAAATTATCCTATGAATTCTGAGGCTTCTGCAAGGACATCTAATCCCCTTCTTCTCCTTTGTCTGAAAGCTAGAGGTCTTCTGGGTTTCTTGATCACAAGTTTGAACCTGAGGTTTGTGAGTGCCCTGATCAACTTTTTGTTCCTTGTCTTCATCTTCTCATTGGTCCTCTCCACTTTGTCTATATGCGGGGATAAGGTTGAGTTCATGTCAGTCTTGAGCTTGATTTGATCTTTGAGAATTTCATTCTCATTTTTGATGTGTCTATTCAACAATTCCAACTCATACCTATCCCTCCTTAATATATCAATTTCAGTTAGTGGAGGACTGGGGGTTCTCTCTTCTCTTTCTGAAGCTGTTCTCTCTAAAGTTTCCACATAATCATAGATTTCCTGTTGAGCAGGATCAATCTCAAGGGTGCCTTCATAAAAATCTTCATCATCATACTCTTCCATAGATGTTTCTTCATCTTCAATATTGATTACCCCTGTTTGTTTGATTGATGTTTTCTTCAGTTTTCCTTTTAATCTGTGGCTTCTCCTAAGTTGAGAGGAACCCTCCCCTTTTTTCTATAACAGATTCCTTGATTACCTTCTCTGCCTTGAGTTGACTCTTGATTCTAGTCAACTTCTCCAGAATGACTTCTTCACTGCTTTCTTGAACCGGTTTGTCAATTTTACCTTTTGGAGTCCTCCATCTCCTACTTCTCTTTGTGGCCTGTGGTTCAGGTGATAGTTCTTTTGCTTCCTCAAAATGATTTCTTATTAAGAAATAATCCCATGTATCATTTGATTTAGATAGATGATGCTCAATTAAAATTTTGACTAACCCATGATGATACAGGGTTGTTTCCAAAAACTGAACTCTTCTCTGAACACAAGAAGCCATTTTCTTCAGACTTTGATACAAGAAATATGGTAAATTCAAATCTTCTCCTAGAAAATGCAACATTAGTCTCATATGGTAGACATAAAATGTCCCATATCTACCCTCACATGTAACAAATTTTTGTAAAAGAAGTAGTATATTCCTCCATTTGTTCTTCAATGCTGTACTGGGAATTCCCTTCTTGAACACACTAACATCCATGTTTGGTGATTTTAAGATTTGTTTCCATGAATCATTATGGAATTCCCTATTTTTAAACCATCTTTCCCCAGCTCTGGATAATCCTGTAGCCTCTGCTATAAAAACTTCATTAACAGTAAACTTAACATCTCCTATTTCAACCTCAGTGCCTTGGAATGATCTAGCAAATGTTTTGGTAACTTCCTTATGGCAACCATTAAACTTTTCCAAGAATTGGAGCCATCCTATTTGTTGTAGCATCTCCTTGCATTGTGGATAACCTTCTAAATATTTTGATCCTATAGGCCCAATCCTTACGATGAAACCCATGATTTTTCACTATCAATTAACACTCTTCTCTATCCACAAAACAATGGCTTTTACTTTCGGATTAAAATGGCTTCAAGCTCTAAATAAAAATGGCTTCAATTTTGGAAGAACATACCTTTGAAATAGCTACGGTCTTAAAAATCTCTGGTTTGTATGCCTCTGTTTGAAAAATGCCTTCGAATCCTCGGACTGATGTACTTCTGTTGAACTTTGGAATGATATGGAAGCAATTTCAATTTTCGAGCTAATGTGTCTCTGATAGACAGTGGTAGATGATTTCAAATTTCTTTTTGTGCAATACCTCCGTCTTTGGTAACAGAAGACTTCAAACTCAATCACTGAAAAACACTTCTGTTTCTAGTAACACCAGACTTCAAACTCAACCTCTGTCTCTGATAGCAAATGGTATACTTCAAATTCAACACTACAACCTCTCTGTCTCGGGTAACAACAACTTCAAAACCAGTCACTACCACACCTCTGTCTTTGGTAATAACAGACTTCAAACTTCAATTACTACCACACCTCTTTCTTTGGTAGCAAAGTCTTCAATTTTAGCACCTCTGTCTTCTGGTAGCAACAGGCTTTAAACTCTACACGGCCACAATTCTGTGTTGACAGTGCAATGCTCCAAACTTTGTTCTTAGTGATATGCTCTCTGTTCAGTGAGTTCTCACACCGTTATGCTTCCAATGTACCTCTTCTGTTCTGTTCCTGATGATAATAATGCTTCTGCCTTCGGAATGGAATACTGGCTACGGAATGACGTTATGGCAAATGGTCACGGCATAGAGTGGTGAAGTGAGGTGGAGGATTGCATTAATGATTTGAGGAGATGGCGGAGGATTTACGACGGCAGGAAAAATCTTCATCATTAAAGAACTTGGTTAAGAGTCGTGGGAATTTCAAATGATTTGGCCGTTCCACCGCTCAAATGCTATTGGATAGAAAATTTGAATTGGAAGATTTAATACAAAGTCTATAGAGGATTTTGTTTGGTGTTTGATCAATAAAATAATTAAAACAACTCTTTGAATAATTTCACAACTAAACTATGCTAAATTTTCATGAATTGCCATCGTAATTGAAATTTGTTACCTCTGCCCTTGATGTTTTCGTAGCCTTTGTCTTCTTTGCTCATTTTTGGAGGAATCTTTCACTATTTTCTTGATGTCTTTGATTCATGAATTCACTGGATCAGTTTGTTGTAACTCTGATGTTTGTTGGTTGATGCCTTCAGGGTTTGTAGCTGCCAAAAAGACTGTCGGGCTGCAGAAAAAGGTGATCAGCTGCAGAATGTCCACTGAGCTACAGAATGTTCCTGTAGAACACTTTAATCATGAAAAATGAAATGTTTTTGGAAGATGGGTGAAATGTTTATGAAAATGGATGAAATGGATGATGGATTATGAAGTGGATAATGGAATAAGAATGGATTCGGTTCATGGAATGAAGGAACATAAGGGTTGTACTGCAATTCATGTCATATTTTTATTCGCTTGCAGCAAGATATCAAATTCTATGTTTTGACATGAAAATGGAAGATGGAGTGAAATGAATGGAATGGAATGGAGTGAAATGAATGAAATGGAATGGAGTGAAATGTGAATGATGGATGAGATGAAGTATGGATGGATAGTGAATGGAGTGAGATGAAATGAATCATAAGTACTATGGCACTGAACTTATGATTTATAACAGCTGCTTAGAAACAAAAATGGGAAAAGTTAGAGTGTCAGAGAGACTCTGATTTTCACCCTATCTTTTCTGTATAAACATGCCAATCAGTGATTGGTTTTCATGTTTATACCTTTATTATTATTATTATTATTATTTTTTTTTTTATTTTTTTTTTTCAAGAGAGAAATGCTTCAGAAAATTTAATCAAGTTGATGAAGAAGAGAGACTCGTCTTCATTAACTTCACATCATTGTCTCCTTGGAACTTCTTGACAAACTCTTCTCTTGAGAGTGGCTTGTGGTATAGCTTCAGTCTATGGCCATTCACAAGAAAAGTGACCTCCTCTTCATCTATAGTTCTAATTTTTACTACCCCATTATCAAAAATTCGAACAATTTCATATGGCCCAAGCCAATGTGTCTGAAATTTCCCTTGAAAATCCTTGAATTTTGAATCAAACAAGAGAGCCCAATCACCCTCTTTAAATTTCTTTTCTTTGATGTACTTGTCATGCCATCTAGCCCTTTTCTGTTGGACTAGACTTGTTTTCTGAACTGCATCTTGTCTGATCTCATCCAATTCATTAATTTGCTCCAGTCTATGCTTTTGTGCCTCCGTTAGATCAAGTCCTAGCTGAACTGCCATCTTGAATGTTTGGATTTGGAACTCTATAGGAAAAAAAACTTGCTTTTCATAAACAAGCTCATAAGGAGTATGGCCTGTTGTGTTTCTCCATGTAGTTCTATAGGCCCACAAGGCTTCAGGAAGCCTATCTACCCAATCTCTTCTATGTAGATGAACAGTCTTTGTTAGGATACCTTCAATGACTTTGTTAGTGGATTCCACTTGACCATTTGCTTGTGGATGATAAGGAGTAGATGTTCTATGTCTGATTTTGTACTTCTCCATCATCTACTCCACTAGCCTTGATGTAAATTGAGCTCCTTGATCTGTAACAATTTCCCTTGGGACACCAAAACGAGTAAAAATATCCTCAAAAAGAAAAGTAACTACGGATGATTCATTAGCAACAAGTAATGGTTTAGCTTCTACCCACTTAGTAACATAATCAGTGCAAACTAATATGTATTTCTTTTGTCTTGATGGAGGACTAATGGGTCCTACAAAATCCAAAGCCCATTTTTCAAAAGGTTCAATGTGTACCTGAGGTTGTAATGGCATCTCACCTGAAGGAGAAGGTTTCCCTACCCTTTGGCAACTGTCACACCTTTTGACATACTTCCTTGCATCTTTAAACAAAGATGGCCAATAATATCCTAAATTAAGGATCTTATAGGCTGTCCTCTTATCTGCAAAGTGTCCGCCACAAGGTTCATCATGACATGCCTTGAGAATTTTAGGCATCTCATCTTCACGAACACACCTTCTAATGATCAAATCTGGACCTGTCTTGTACAACTCATTAGCGACCCATGAATATCTTGCACTATCATTAATGATTTTTCTTTTATCCCTTGCATTCATAATTGAAAGAAATTTTCCTGAAACTAAATAATTAGCAATATCAGCAAACCATGGAGTTTGAGTAGAAACTGCAAAAAGATATTCATCAGGAAATTGATCTTCAACCGGAGTGTCATCTTTGATATTTTGAATTCTAGACAGGAAGTCAGCCACAGTGTTTTGTTTTCCAGGCCTATCTAGAATAATAATGTTGAATTCTTGCAATAATAACAACCATCTTATAACTCTACCATTAGTGATTGATTTATTCATTAAATATCTAATGGCAGAATGATCAGTGTGAATAAAAGTTTCATAGCCTGTTATATAGTGTCTAAATTTGTTAATGGCATGAACAACGGCTAAAAACTCTTTTTCAGTTACAGTATAGTTTAACTCTGCAGGAGTCAAATTTTTACTGATATAATAGATGGCATAGGGAATTAAATCTTTTTGTCCCAATACTGCTCCCAGAGCTGTATCGGAAGCATCTGTCGAGATATGAAAAGGTAACTTCCAGTTAAGTCCCCTTAATATAGGTGCTTCAGAAATTTTGGTTTTCAGGGTTTCAAAAGCTAACTGGCAATCAGAAGTCCACTTAAATTCACAATCTTTGGTGAGTAATTTGAAGAGAGGAGATGCTATTTTGGTGAAGTTTTCTATAAATCTCCGATAGTACCCCGTAAATCCTAGAAAACTTCTTACATCTCTTTGACAACTTGGAATAGATAGGTTAGAAATAACTTCAACTTTCGCTTCATCAACTCTAATCCCATCCCCTGAAATGTGGTGCCCTAAAACAATACCTTCAGTGAACATCATAAAAAAATTTTCATGACTAAGAGAAAGGTTTGCTTCTTGACATCTTTTTAAGACTTTTTCCAAGTTTTCTAAAGCCTCTTCAAATGTATCCCCATAAACTGTAAAATCATCCATGTACACCTCTACACAGTCATGTATTAGATCAGAAAAAATTCCTAATAATGCCCTTTGGAATGTTGCAGGTGCATTGCACAATCCAAATGGCAATACTCGGTAGGCATAAGTACCCCAAGGACAAGTAAATGTGGTTTTATCTTGGTCTTCAAGTGCTACTTGGATTTGATTGTAACCACTAAATCCATCCAGGAATGAAAAGTACTTTTTACTTGCTAATGTATCTAATACTTGATCTATGAAAGGTAAGGGAAAATGGTCTTTAAGAGTAGCTTTATTCAGTTCTCGGTAGTCAACACACACCCTCCATTTTCCATTTTTCTTAGGTACAATTACTAAAGGAGAAACCCACTGACTATCTGAAATAGGATAGATGAAATTAACATTTAACAATTTTTGTAATTCTTCCTTGACAATTTCCCTAAGATTTGGATTCATCCGTCTTTGAGGCTGTCTGATTGGTTTGCAATTTGCCTCTCTATAGATGTGATGAGTACAAGTCTTGGGACTTATCCCTTTCATGTCAGTGTATTCCCATGCATATGCAGAAGAATGTCTCTGTAATACTTTGACTAGTTCTTCTTGTTGAGATTTTTCCAGATTTTTGTTTATGTTCAAAGTTTTGCCTGGAAAAATTTCACTTGTAGAACTACCAAATTTGTCCATAGAATGAAGAGACATATGTCTAGATGACAAGAACTCAATATTGGATTTCTCTTGAAATGATTCTTGTTTGTGTTCTGGAGAAGATTCAAAATTTTCTAGAGTATTTAGAATTTGATTATCTTCACTAATTTCTGAAATTGTGAAGAGTGGTTGCAAATATTCTTCATCCTCTATCCATTGAGTGTCATCTAGATCTGTAATTGTCCTAGCCGGAGGATATAAAGTGAATTTCTTTGTTGAACTTCCATCAGAAATATACATATCACCGGACCTACAACTAATAAAAGCATCAGCTGTAGCCAACCAAGGTCTTCCTAGTATAACAGGATGGCCTCCTAGATTATTCTTGGGTGTAAGGATCATGAAATCCACAGGGTACTCCCAAGAGTCTAGGGACACTGGAAGGTCTTCTATTACCCCATCTGGTCTGATCACAGATCTATCTGCTAGTTGTAATAGTGTGGGTGTAAAGAGAAGATTAGGAAGTTTCAGTTTGTCCATGATTTGTCTACTCATGATATTTATTGCTGCTCCTAAGTCGATGAGTGTGTTTTGAATTTCAATTCCATTGATGTGAATTTTGACAACTGGATTTCCTGGGTCAAGGTACTTTGGAATGGTAATCTTACCCATCATAATATCTGCTATTTGTCCTACCAGTTGAATTTTCTTGGTTTCTCTTATTCTTTTCTTTGTTGTCTTCATACTCAACTCCTTTATTGTTTTGGCTAAAATTGGGATTTCCTTGATGGCTTGCAATAATGGAATTTTAATGCAAACATTTCTCAATTCATCCAAGAAATCATAATTGGGCACCATTATTTGTTTTTCTACACCTTTGTCAATTTGTAATCTTTCCGGAAAGGGAGGTATAGAAGTAGATGTGGATGGTTGCTCTAATACTGGAGTTGGGCTTATTGGATCTTTTTGTTTCAGTTTTTCAATGTTTTGGCCTTGAAAGGATGTTTCTTCCTCAAGACTTTTATTAACCCGTAGGGAGTCTTCCTCAGAATTATCTTGTTCTTGTATGATCACAGAAGGTTTCCTCTTCTCAAGTATCATTCCAGACCTAAGTTGAACATCACTAAGGTCTAGAGGAGTAATTAAATAAGTTGGAAATTGTTGTCCTTCTATCATATATGTATTCTGAGGATTCTTATTATTGGGGTTTGGTATGGGCTGAGCTGGTAATTGATTGGATTTTTGAGGGAATGGTAATGGAAGTGGTTGATTTTGATGAGGTTGGTTCGGATGATGTTGTTGAGGATTTTGTTGAAAATTTTGTTGGGAATTTTGAGGATAAAAATGTGGATATGGTGGATAGGATGGTGGATACTGATAATATGGAGAGTATCTTCCATAGGGACCTTGTGATCCTTGTGCCCAAGCTTGAGATTGATTTTGAAATTGGGGCCAAGGTTGCTGCTAAGAATTCCAAGGTGGAGGTTGATTATACATTTGATCATGGAATCCTTGTGTCTGAGATCCCTGCCAAGGTCTTCTAGATACAAAGTTAAGAGATTCTGTGGAGTCTGTAGGAGTTTCTTCTTGAAAAACAGCCTTGAGACCAGGAAGAGAAGGACAATTCTTGGTCTCATGTTTCTCAGAACAAATAACACAAGTTTCTACAACTTTTACATCCAAAGGGCACTCTCTCAAGGCATGTTTCTTCCTACATTTGGGACAAAAGATTGCCAAGGCATCAGATTCAGCCTTTTGCTTGTTTTGTATCTTGAGGGTGTCTATTTGTTCACTAAGACTCCCTAAGATGTCAGATTTAAAATCATCAAGCATGTGTCCTATTTCTGATCTACTTACGGTCCCAGAAGCAGATTTACTTGCTCTTGCAAGAGCAGGATCTCTTGGACCTTTGACAGTTTTGGATTTCCCTCTGGAAAGGTTGATACATAACTCAGATATTTTAGGTAATGTGAGTTGTGATATATCCCCTTTTCCCATCATGTTAAGGATATCCAACCATTCATCCCTAATGGTTTTCAACAAAAGAGATTTTAAAGTGTCTTGATCTAGGTTTTCCATTTGTGCCCTTTTTATGTTGTATTTAAATATTTCCAACAAATCTTCTAAGTTTTCATCTTCTTTTTGTAACATCTTGAACACTTCTTCCTTATGATTAACCGGCATACAATAATCCAAGTATCTCTCTAGAAATGCTTGTTTCATGTCTTCCCATGTCCTAATGGAACTATTGCTTAAGCTCATAAACCACTTCAATGCTGCTCCTTTCAGAGTTGAAGGAAATAATTTCAATTTTTGGGCATCTTGAAGGTAGTCATAAGTCCTACACAATACTTCAAATTCGAATAAGAAAGTTTCAGGATCCTCAGTTTTAACTCCATAGAAGTTCGGAAGGACAGAAGGTGAAATGTTTTTCATGGTTGTATTGGTTTCTCCATCAAGTATAGGGAACCCAAAAGAGCTTCCTATTCTACCTCTTCCTCCATCTGCACCTCTACCTCCTCTTCCTCCTTCTCCTCTACCTCTACCTCTACCTCCTCCAAATGTGTTTTCTCCATTAACAACTCCTCCTCCTCCAAATGTGTTTTCTCCATTAACAACTCCTCCTCCTCCTTCTTCTGCCATGGTTGACTCTCCTGTGGAAGTAGAAAGGTTTGTATCCTCAACAAAAGTTTTTGGATCCTCTTCTATGGCAGGTTCAATGGATGAAGTGGAAGGTTTCTCTAATGGAATAGGTGACCTTAGATCTTCTAGAAGTCCAGGATCGGTAAAGGAT
Organism: Pinus albicaulis; assembly: GCA_034641835.2. NCBI lineage: Eukaryota > Viridiplantae > Streptophyta > Pinopsida > Pinales > Pinaceae > Pinus > Pinus albicaulis. The sequence goes on along the minus strand of CM076569.1, from coordinate 401,750,682 downwards.
GGAAGATGGGTTTGAGTTGAAGGTGTACTAGTTCTGGATCTAGATGAAACAAGTGGTGTTCTAGATGTCAAACTTCTGCCTCTGCTGCTTATAAATCTTCCTCTTGAATCTCTCTCCCTACGCATAAAATTGTTTTTGGATGCTAAGAAACAAAAGTTACCTAGTTTTCACTTCCCCGGCAACGGCGCCAAAATGTTGTGCCTCAATCTAGTCTCCTAAACTGAGTTCATTTAATTGTCAACCAGGATTTGTAAACTGCTGAAGTGAAATGTACCATATGTACCTAGGTGCTTGTTTCCTAGTGCGTTGTGTGTAGTGTTTTGTGATGTTTTGATTTTTTTTTATGTTGATTTAGGATGTTTTTGGTCTTTTGAAGTTTTGTGTTTACAATGGAAATGTCTAGAAAACTAATGAAAAGAAATTGGTGGTCAAGAACACAGTTGAGCCTAATGTATGGAATGGCAAATGTAATCAAAAATATTGAAGCAACATCTAAACTATGACTGAATAGAAACAAGAGCTTAATGATGACTTCTTAAACAAATGACACAAACTAGCTTTGAGAAATGATCACTTAAATATGCAAGTTTTCTAACTAGACAATTAGACACTAATCATGATGCAACATTCTATTCTAAACTCATCTATTCCATGACTAATTCCTAGTTCTATTCTACAATTTTCAATTGAAGGTCAGAGTCTATTCTCCAAGAGTTATTGGTTTCTTTTTAGGGTAGTTCTGTTGAGGAAGAGCTCTGTTTGTAGTGAGGAATTTGCAGAGATATTTCAGACCTTGTAATGATGTTATCTTCTGTTCCTAAAGTTATGGATCACTGATGGTTTTCAGAACAAAAAGATATTTGTAAATAATGAAGGCTGTCTTAGGAATCCTATCAACTAAAGTGATCTACTGTGCAAAGGGTGACAGTGTGACTATGAGATATGAGTGCAATGAATTGATTTAAACATGAGCTTAAAATGCTTCTAAACTAGAACAATGTTAAACCATAAGCCATCATCAAACTTTGAAATGAAGTAGCTGGACATGAATTAAATGCAAAATGAAACTCCGGAGCATTCTAATTAACATGCACTATTCTAGGAAGTTACACAATCGATTTGTTCATCATGAGGATATTTTGGAAGAGTTCCTTCTTGTGGAAGGGTAGAACAATTTTGATTGTGGACTTGTATGCAATTGAAAGCAAATGAACTGAAAGCAAATGAAACTAAGTTGTCACATCACAGTCATATCTTGAACTTCTTAAGGATGTCTTGGAAGAATTTCTTCTTGTGGAAGAGTGGTTAGGACAAGTGCAACTATGATAGTGAAGACTAAAAACTACAACTAATTCCTATGACACTATAGCTATTCATCATTCATTGTTAAGATTTATTGGAAGAATGTCTTCTTGTGGAAGAACTATGATGAATATAACTACAGTTTCTAGTTAAAAACAAATACAACTCCTATCCTACAGTACCATAGTCATTAAACATTCATCGTTTTGATTTATTGGCAAAGTGTCTTCTTGTGGAAGAACTGGAACGAATTATGGCTACAGTAGCTAGTTAAGAACAAATACAAATCCTATCCTACAGTACCATAGTCATTAAACATTCATCGTTTTGATTTATTGGCAAAGTGTCTTCTTGTGGAAGAACTGTAACGAATTATGGCTACAGTAGCTGGTTAAAACAAATACAAATCTAACTGATATCCTACAATACCATAGTCATCAATCATTCATCATTTTGGTCTGTTGGAAGAATGTCTTCTTATGGAAGAACTGGAATGAGTACGACCACGGTATATAAAACACAACAACTACTAATTCAATATGCAGAACGTAAAGACAGCTAGGAAAAACTTATCTAGTTTACGCTAAGGAAATCCGTTCAAGGGGCAGGGGCCCTCTACCACTTGACGGCATTCGACTTCACAATTAAATCACGCCTTCAAGATAATTTTGTCTGCTCCATTAACGATGCCATAGTTTGAACATAATGCTCTGTGTCTTAAAAGACGTAACACAGAGTTTACACCAAAATCTAACAGCAAATCTACACAAAA